>QLTV01001179.1:379327-395199 GCA_003457575.1 Thermophis baileyi | reverse complement strand
GTTGGGATTTTCTGTGATTTCCAGAAAGTTTTACCTAATTTAATAGCAATAGCACTTAGACTTATATACCGCTTCATAGTGCTTTACAGCCCTCTCTAAGCGGTTCACAGAGTCAGCATATTGCCCCCAACAATCTGGGTCCTCAGTTTACCCACCTTGGAAGGATGGAAGGCTGAGTCAACCTTGAGCCGGTGAGATTTGAACCGCTGAACTGCAGCTAGCAGTCAGCTGAAGTAGCCTGCAGTGCTGCACTCTAACCACTGCGCCACCTCGGCTCATACATTCATAAATTCTTGGGTTCTTTTTCACAGCCCTAACATAGGAGCTAGCAACCTAACAGGGCCATCTTCTGGCTCTGGTCTAATTACCAAAGTTCTTGTACCAAACTGTCAACCTATTCTTTATGTGCCCCTGTTAGTAAGAATATGAGAGGGAAAGAGACAAAAAAGATCAGAAGGAAAACAATTCAATGACTATGCTGATTTTTAGCTACAACTCTGGCTCCAATCACCAATGACATCTACTTGCTTATGATGACTCCCTTGAAAATGCTCTCAAAAGACAACAGTAGAAAATCTTCATGCAATGGCCAAGAATTATAACTTTGAAAGAAATGGCTTGATAGAAAAAAAGTGCAAAGTGGAAATTTGTATATAATAATTGAAGCATCTAAAATGTTAAAACATATATGAGAATAAGATAAACAGAAGAGCACATATACAGTACATACCACTATTTCAGAGTCTAATAAAGTACCTCTGAAATGTGAGTTTCTTATAAAAACAGTTTTGCAATAGTTTTATCTTCTGGAAAATTAGTCTAAATTGATTTCTCTTCCAAAGACACTTTTTGTTGTTATTTTTTTTACAGGAAAAATCAAGGCACAGTCTGTGGTCAGGCCAAACTGGGCTATTTCCTTCAGCAAATCTGTGGTCTGCGGTACAGTCTATGTTCCTTTGTGACTGTGAAAAACTGGAAGAAAATCTGTAAAAAGGGAAGGCAGCTTGTCTGCTATTACTTGTCTTCTTGTCAAAGATAATCTCCTGGATTTACTAAGAACAGAGTTTAAAATCTGGTGAGGTAAGGCATTCATATCCTTCTCACCAGATGCAATTCGTGCTATGACCTTACATTATTCGGTATAGCAGCTGTGCATGTAGAAACGTGTTCCTATAAACAGATTGCATTTTAGGAGCAGGGTATTTAGGCACCCAAAGGGCTAAATATAGGAATGTGATAGTAGGTGGAGAGAGAGAGAGAGAGAGAGTGAGAGAGTGAGAGAGTGAGAGAGAGAGAGAGGAATGGAATGGAATGGAATGGAATAGGAGAGAGAGAGAGAGTGTGTGAGAGAGAGAGAGAGAGAGAGAGAGAGAGAGAGAGAGAACCTGGTATCAGCCAAACAAATATCTCTCTGTGTGTGTGTGTGTCTGTCTGTCTGTCTGTCTATGAGATGGTGAACATTGTTTTTAAACTTAGTAATGCAATTGGTTCTGCCCATTTAATGGTTATGTAGCATTAAACTTTGCCTACTGAATACGCAAAGGAAATACCTCAGTAAACGTACAATACGTATTATATAGATCATTGATCTTCAATAGTGGAACTGTTGAAGCAACTGCCCATTTATCTGTAAAATTGCCTTATGTTAACATCACAGCAGAACAGTTTTACAGAGTCTAGCAAGGGCCTCTTTTTATCAGACATTGGTCAGCACAAATTCTCTGTACTTAGTGCACCTTCATCCCACAATCAAATATAGAAGTAGTATACAACCTTCAATTCCAGAACCAATATACTACTTTCAAAATTCTAATTCTAAGTTCGTAAGTGAGAAAAGAGGCATGCTATATTTAATTAATCAATTAATTAAAAAATCGATAAAATCAAATTGAGTTTTATGCTGGCCTTTCTGACATTTGGTAAAGCTAAACGTGGCTGTTGGCTTCCAGATATATATATTCCTGTAGGAAGAACAACAGATACTACCACAAACCACAGAAAATTTAAGAAAAAAACCATACAAATTTCATTCCATAAGTGTAGTGACTATTGTTCTATGAAAAATACCCAGAGTTGTACAAAAGCTGGAGTATGCTGTCAAATGGTAGCATGTTTGTTTTCTACTTTATACTGTTTGACATTATGTGCTAGATCACATCAGTTCAGGAAACAAACTTGTTGAATGAGATTTCACATTTGGGGGCAGAAAGCAGTCCCAGAAGGAGCTACAGACCCTTAACAGGAAAATCCATGCATAACATTTTGGGGGAAAAGGAAGATTTTATTGACATATTGACATAAAGAAAAATACAAGGCTGCAGAATCAACCAGTGTAGTAATATGATCTTCTAAGGTTGTGCAACACACACACACACACACACACACACACACACACACACACAGAGAGAGAGAGAGAGAGAGAGAGAGAGAGAGAGAGAGTTTTGGATAACATGTAAATCAAAATCCTTGTGGGAAAGACCAGCTCTTGAGCCAGTGTGGAAGTACCTCCAATGCTCTCTTTCACTTCTGCTTTACATTATGCTTTTATCTTTTGTCTTACTTATAGTATAAGCTGCAGGACCAGCTTATACTATAAGCTATAGGGAAGGGAAGTAGTGGAAGGGAAGCCAAGTGAACGTTATTAGAAAAATTATGCAGTACTTCTAGAAGAATGGTAATTAGTTGGAGAGCTTAGGTACCTTATTAATAGTGAAGCCGAATCTGCCCATTATTGTGATAAGAAAAAAATCTTCAGGGTGGATAACCCAATAGCTTCTCCGTGCCATTTTTAGCTACAATGATTATAGCCATATGCTTCTTGCAAGTGGAAGATGACTGACATCATGGTGTAGACATCCTTCATGACCAACTCAAAAAGTTGAAAATTTTATAAAAGGAACTTCTCATTTCAAGTCTGGCTTAAGTATTTCTAAGGGACTTAAGTCTGGACATATTGAAATTGGTCGTCTTCACCAGTTCTTTTGTAGAGTTGCTTATACATTTGGGATCACTATCTTATTGCATGAGTCACTTGTGTTACACCTTAGAATGATGGCAAAAGGGCCTGCTACTCTTCTGTAGAATTGTCTCATATGAATTCATATTTTCTCTCATGGTGGCAAGTTATTCAAGTCCTGCAGCAAAACATTTCCAAACCTTGTCATTATCACCTCTAAGCTTGACAGCATGCATGTTATTATGGAAAGTGGTGTTTCTTTTCTCATGAAATAGCAGCACTCGTGCAACCTGAAATGTTCAAAATGATTCTGTTATCTTTTTCAGACTGATAGGCATTTATGGCTTTTTGTAGGGTCTTGTTATTTGAATAGGACCTGAAGGACATTTTAGATTTGTTGGTGGGATCTTTACTTGTTGAGGGGAGCCAAAGTTTGTGAGATTTATATTGTATAAAGTTGATCCAATTCAGCCCTGACCATTTAGTGAAATACTTATAACTTACCCTAGATGTTAACTAAATCGACTGAATTAGGAAAAACTCCTTTTTTCATTGGCACATTAATTTTGAATGACTTTATTTATGAACTAATGGGGGAAAAATTATCTTCGTTTATTTAGATTCCCTTTATCCATCAGTACATAATCTTGCTTAACATTACCTTGCAGAGATAGGCAAGAATTCAGAAAATCAGAAATGGAGTGAATACTTTTTCAACTAGTTAAATTTTACTTTTTTACTAATTTTTTTTTACTAATTTTAATAATGTTTACTAATTATACAACTAGTTAATAGTTCCAAAGATACATATCAATTAAAATATTGCATTGTAATGGTAGGAGTGGTATTGTTAGGGAAAATATTTTAAAAATTAATTTGAGGCATTTAATCATTTATTTATTTACTCATTCAATTTATCCCCACCTCAATCCAAAGAGATTCTGGATGGATTCCTGATAATGATAATCCTAATTTATAATTAAATGAATACAGATACATGTTAGTAAAGCTTTTCTCTTTTGAAAAGATTCACAGATTTTAAGTAAGATGAAACTCTCCATACTGTATTAATAATCTTGAAAGGCAAATTATTCTTAGGGTGGAAATATACCATGTGTGTATGTTACAGGCATACATTGTAATGTGATTTTTTAAATAATAATGTCTTCTTTTAATAACCATTTATTGACTGTATTCACTCCATGCAATCTAGTTAAGGAATTCATTTGGAAGGTTTGCACAATTCATTAAACCATAAGTTACTAAATAAGCTGAATTTGCATAATATGTTAAATCACAGGAAGACTAACTAAGGTTAGCACTAACCTCATTTAGCAGGTTGTACAAATGTAGTTGCTAGAACTGGGCTAAATGTGTTATAAGAGCTTGGGCATATAGTTTTCTCTCTATATGATCGCAAACAGAAGAGATCAGCAAAAGTGTCATTTTTATTCTTCCTTCTCCATAACTAGTAGGACAATTGGGGAAGATTAATTAAGTAATAAACACTCATATAATCACTGTATAATCAACACTAATATGCAATACCTTTTTCTCATTTCCTTTCCCATACTAGATCTCAGATCTGCTATCATCTTCTTCCCTCAGTAGGCAGGTTGTTTTCAGTTTTTATCTTGCCAACTTCATCTTTCTGGAGCCCTGAACAGAATCTTGTATTTTATGTGCGTGTATTTTTTTTTTAAAAAAAGCTACTATAGTTTATGGCAGCAATGGGGCATGGCAGCAATGGGGCATTTGCTGCGCTTCAAATGTTGTATGTGAAATTATTGTATGTGTATTGTGAAATTATTAGGGATGCTGGAAGTTGTAGCTGAACAGCTGAAAGCTTCCTCTGGCTTATACAAGTCTTCACCAGAAGGCTTCAGGGACTTTAAATGATACACTTTACTTTAAACTGGACAGATCATCTTAGCCCCATATCAAGACCCAATGCCAGGCTGAAAGAGTGCAGATAATCCATTTTTTCTATGTGCTGCATAGTGGATCCACCACTGTTTATCAACGTTTCCCAAACATAGAAGTTTGGAAACTGGCAGATAGTTATCTAGGACTCTAGGTCCAGACATGGCTTCTTCAGAAGGAGATATATCGCTGCCTTCTTCATGGCTGCTGGCAGCTTCCTCTCAAGCAGGGAGACGTGAACAATCCAGGTAGTCATTACTGCCCACACTCTTTGCAACTGTCAGTGTTACAATGGTCCAAACTGCATGTGGCAAAAGACAATCTAGATAGATCCTATCTAGGATTCCCTCAAACCAAGTTTTACTTCTTCCTCTCACTCTCTAGGCTGACCTCCCTCTCCCATTGGAAGGCTCCAGTTGAGATATTCTTGCAGCATCCTTGAAATCTAGTGAGAACCTCTTTAGCCCCTTCTGTGATCTCTTTACTATTTCCCCTTATTTACTTATACATCCTCTTTCCTCTGTTCTGCCTTCAGTTAATTACAAACTCTAATTTATAGCACCACTTTATTTCTTTGCTTCTTATGGTAAACTCCTACCAGTTTGCACCACTTTTGCTAATTTCCCCAACTTTACTGAAACCCCTGGGTTGCAATAACAAAGGAAGTTGTGTTTTAAGAAGCTTACTTAGTTAAGAATTAATGTATAAAATTACTTCCTATATCTCGACACTGTATTTTAATACCTTGCTCAGCATATCCTTTTATTCTTTTTTACCTGCAGCTACATCTTCCTAGTAATTCTGTTCTCATTGACATTTCATGTTAGGCTTATTTCTGCTTTAATCCATTGCCAAACCAGTTCAAAAGTTCTTAATGTGCAACATATAGTTATGGATGCTGGTGCTGGCTAATTAGTACTTTATTTACCTCCTACTGAGTTGTTGCAAGGCCATGCTGTCTAGGAACATTCAGAGTTGAAATCCAACACATCTGGAGGCACCAGATCGAAGAAGGCTGAGTGAATGTTTGAGAAATAATTGGCAATCTTTTTAATGTATTTCAATGAGACATTGAGAAAGGTATCATATTTTCCATCCACCTAGATTTAGAGTGCTAATATAACTTAAGTGATGGCAGGGGGTGAATGGAAAGAAAACGCTGTGAGTTATCTGAAATCTGGAAGAATCTTGGAGATGCATGCACTCGGTGTTTTGCAGAAGTTTCCTAAACTGTAAGTAAAACAAAGTAAAGCAAATATTTTGAAGGGTTCCTCATGTAGCCACTATTTTCTTATCCCAAAGATACAAGACTCAACTTGCATTCTCCTTGAAAGTCCCCATTCAGTTCAGGATAGTGGAACAATATGTCTTTGATTATAATGCAAAGTTCATTCATACCAATCATAAAATTCCTATGATAATTTTATGATCATCCATGGGCTCATTCACATAAGATTTCATTCCAAATCTTTACTGTAATGTTAATAAGAAAACCTGTTTTTCTCTGAGTTTTCATTATGTGTTAAATACTAGCACATTATGTCTTGGGCATTGCAGATTGAATTTCTGATACTTCATGAGTCTACTTAGTTTCAGGTTTTTGTGAGAGGGTACGATATGCAGCACCCTCCAATCTGTACATGGTTGTAATGACTGCATATATTAATGGCTTAAGAGTATCATCTAATTCAGTATTCAATACAGTCTAATAATAATTCAGCTTGAATCCAATTCATCCAAAGGCTAACTATGTGCAGGATGTGGCTTTGACTTCAGTTTTTCCAGCAGATGTTCATCCCATATGTAGAGTTGGAAACTGAACAGGTCAGTGCCAAAATGTAAGAATCCTCCCCAGAACACTGCTGTCATCCTGCTTTTTGTGCTTGTGTTTTGCTCAGAGGGTCCATTCTGCTATTGAGAAAGTAGTATTAGCAATAGCAATAGCATTTAGACTTATATACCGCTTTACAGTGCTTTACAGCCCTCTCTAAGCGGTTCATAGAGTCAGCATATTGCCCCCAACAATCTGGGTCCTCATTTTACCCACCTCGGAAGGATGGAAGGCTGAGTCAACCTTGAGCCAGTGAGATTTGAACCGCCGAACTGCAGCTAGCAGTCAGCTGAAGTAGCCTGCAGTACTGCACTCTAACCACTGCGCCACCTCGGCTCTTAAAAAGTATTGCTTTCCCAAGGCCTATCTTGCTGATAATACTATTTGCTTGGTAGTGGGCACTCATTCTTAATTACAGGTCAGGCCCAACTTGACCAAATCAGCTGAGTGGGAAAGTGCCTAGCTGAATTTTTCAGAAGATGCTGTGTTATCAGACTACCTGCTTGGCATCTTGAAGACCTTTTGTGCAATTTCTGTTATCCCCATTTAGAAAGAAATGAAAATGAACAGGTAGCAATTGATTGAACGACTTTCACTGAGAACCCTAGACCAGGGCCATGACCTATTTGCAACCAGGCCGACTAGCACAAACGGTAGAATGACATGCACACACATGCGTGCACAGCTCAACTTGCGTGCGTTGCACTGTGTGCACATGCACATGCATGCCAGGTTGCCGCTCGTGCAAGTCGAACTGCATCTGCACGCGGGCGTGCTGAGCCGCCACTCATGCAGCCCCGCTCCAGCCGGGCCGCCAAGCCACAAGGCATTGTGCAGCAGGCAGGGACTGCTGCCCTAGACAGCTACTTATGGATGGAATACACAGGATTGGGCGATATGGAAATTTGGTTTGCTTTCATTTCAGGCAGCTTCCTAGGCTACGTAGAAGGCTGCTGAATATATTAAAACTATTCAGTGAATAAAATACCATCCACATAATGCACATAATGCTTAACACACTGCTTGTCTTGAGATTGCAACTGGGAACCCCAGCTTTATTTTATATGTGGGTCATCTTTAAATATTTGCCTTTTTATAAAGGGCATGTCGACAGAGAGGGTAAGATCAAGCTGAAGAAAGCAGCTCTATAGGATGATTGTTAAACAGGCTTCATTTGCTCTGACTAAATCAGAAGATGAGCTCTTATGCATCTGTTTCCCCTTGTTTCTACTGCCTGAGCGACACTTGCTTTACACTAGCATTAACTGTCAAAATATTATTTAGCTAGTGGATACCTTCCAGAACAACTTTTATTAATAAGAGATCAAAACTTGTTGTGATAATTGAATCTCTCTATAATCCCTCTATTACTGAATGGAAGATGCCGCTGTTCGGACCAGAGTGAAAAACTCATCTGGGTTTCTTCTCTGCCCCTAAGACCCTCTCTTCTCCCATACATTATAATAAGATTTGATTTTCAGTACCGCAGAGGAAGATAAAATTTGCAATGGGTGCATACAATCACAGTAAGGCAATAGCATCTCTCTATTTCTGTCTTCTTTAACCCCTGCAGGAATCATGTTAAATAAATATGTAGCATGCTGCATTGTCACAATAAGCTGATGTACAATTATGAGGCCAAATCCCCAAAGGAAATCAACTTGAGACTTATTAATATCCAGACCCTACAGAAGACAACTGTCAGACAATTGGTCAACACAGTACATAGACTCTGTTAGATACTGACTAACCCATTACGATCTTTATGGAGTGTCCTTTTGGGGTCTAGATCTTCAAATATGAGTTGGAAGACCCTTTCCTTTTATTAGTTGCTAAGCTCTTTATACTTTTACCATATTGCAGCACGTTAGAAGTCTGGGCTTTATTGTCTTATGTTATTGAAAATCCAGATTCCCTCAGCCTTCTCCCTCAGGTCAAGATTTGTCTGCGAATACATTCTCATTTCTCCATGTACAAAGGCTGTCTGGAGAGAGGCTGAAAAAGATTATGACTGTAATATACTTAAATCCAATTTATTTGCCTGACTAGAAACTTCCACACTTCACAATTGCTTCCTACAGAAGATTTTGTACTTAATTCTTTCTTGGCAGTAAAGAGCAAGCTCGATTCAGCTCATCTGACAGGTATATACACAGCACACACATCTGAGCCCCATCATGGAAGGCGCTGGAAGAGACAGGGTGAAAACAGCGAATTTGCACATTTACCATTATGTGTTCACACTTTATTTTAATTTAGACATGATTAATTTGCTTCACAGAAGCAGCTCTTTAAAGCTCATGTGAAAAGCCAGCATGGTAGAGAGAGGAATGTGGCTTTAAAAAACAACAACCAACCAACAACAATTAGATGACTAGCAACCTGATGTAAAGGAATTTTGGAGAGATGTACAACTGTTTGTATTTCACCTGAATACAACCCCTTTTTTATCTGTTTTATAATGCAATACTCAAGTTATTGCTGAATTTTCACTATGCCTTAAAGGAGTGCATCTATATCGTTGGTATTACAGTTGAGAAAGGGGGAAAAAGAGTGTTTTGAAAAGGATTAACCTGTCAAGAGCACTAGAACTCAAACTGGGCCAGTAGATCTTTCTGGAAGCAGTTGTTGGACCTTTACTTAATCTGGGTCTGCAGAGTTACTTGGATATAAGCCACAAAGCACAATGAAATCCATAACCTGGATGGAAATTCCTCTTCTGAGTATGACAGCTGAGAACCACTCTATGCAATAGTTTCTTGCTTCTTGTGATGCCTAGCAAACCACCATGTAGTTAATCTTTGTTTAGTTCCAATCTGTATTCTTGTACTATTCTTCTACTTTGTTTTCTTCTGCCAGAGCCTGTGGCCCTGACTTAGATGCCTAAATGTTACAGAGGCCTTGTATCAAAGGTAGCCGGAATCTAAGTTAAAGCTTCACAGAGATGGCTGTCTAGTTTCCATTGGAATACATCCAGTGAAGAAGAGGCTACCATTTCTCTAAGTAATTTGTCTTATACTGGTCAAACTGTCAAATTGGTCTTATATTGTTAGGAGTGTCTTTTTCTAACATTTAATCAGAATCTGCTCTCCTGAAACTATAACTCATTATTCTTTTATTTCTTGTGCTCAGGGGCAAGAAATGACAGGTCATGACCTTGTAGGCAACATTCCTTCGGATCTCTCCCTCCACTCACTCCCTCCCCATAATCTTTTGATTCTTTTCTTAAGGTTAAACATAACCATCTCCTTCAATTGCTGTTCATTGGACTTTGTTTCTAATTCCATGATCACCTTCCTTTTTCTTTTTGAACCTGTTCCAGTTTATCTAACGGCACACAACACTCAAATTGATGTCTGATCATGAAGAATGGCATGGAACAATTTACTTCCTATGATTTGAAAACTATGAAAACTTCCTATGATTTGAATATTAGTAGTCTAATATTGAATTTACCTTCTTTGCAGCCCCGTCATGTTTCTGATTCAGATGTGGTTTGTGGTCAAGTACTATTCCAATATATTTGACAGGCACGGTGAGCAAACCAGGTATTTCTCCATTTTATACTCATATAATCAGATTTTGTTTTGTAGTACAGTTCATTCATTCATTCATTCATCACATTTGTTAAGGAATTGTGCAGAGTAACCTCTGGGCCCTGAAGGTTTGCACAGTTCACCGTAATGTTGCAGTAGATATGAGTAATGATTCAGTCAATACACAGATACGTTAAAGTGTATAAAAGTAGTTTACTTAAAGAGATAGCACAGTCCAAATAACAGTCCGAATCATACACATTCTATCAGTCAGTATTCAGAAGTACAGCAGTCTTCTTACCAGCCTTTCTTTGTCTTAATCAGCAAACAAAGATTCTCTACTATCACAGATAGCTAGCTACACACAGAGCTTACTTTTAGACACGAAGTCACTCAGCAATGAATCAGCAAAAGAGAGAGAACTAACCATGTTCTCTAGCTCCCTCTTATGGCCGTTACTGCCAGTCAGAATGCAACAATGCATTTAAAGCAATATTACATATATACATTAAACAGTGATTTGTGGCTTGTTTATATTAACCAACCCAACCGTTTGGACAGAGTCCTAACAACATTTATATAGCCACCCATCTCACAACAAGCTACTCTGTGTGGCATACGCTTTCCACATGTTCCTATAAATTTCTATTCTGCTACATTTGGAGAAGGAATGTTTGCATTTCAGGTTGCTTATTTCAAATGTATTCTTGACATATTGCTGTTCTCAATTTTCTGCAAGCTGTATTGTATTGTATTTGAACTTTGAATTAACATTAACTATACTTATTTTGCAGAAATAAATTCTATGAAAACTATAGTGTGCCATAGTGGTTAAGGAACCAGTGTGGCACAGTGGTTAAGGTGTTTGATTCAGATCTAAGAGGCAAACATTCAACATTACCTACAGCTATGAGAAACTGTGTCTGTCACTCAACCCAACCTATAGCTGCCCTGTCACTTTGCCTAACCCTGACAGGGAATTGCTGGAAAAGGCAGTTTATTTATTTATTTAGCACATGGTATATCATACATGGACTAGCAATATATATTAACAGTTCATCTTCAGATTAGTAAAACACAATAAAATATAAATGTTAAAAAGATCAATGTTCAAATACTAAAGTCTAGGCCATCTAACCACTGAAGCAGGAAAAGGTAGTATTACACATGTTTACTTGAGCTTCTGGAAAAAAATGGGATATAAATCTAATAAATAAATAATAAATAACTTTTCTTCCTTTGGAATAATATATTTGGATTGCAAACTCTTTGTTCCTATCTCATGTATTGTATGTTACTTCTCTACTTCCAGGTTATATTAGTTTCCAAATACTTGTGGCTTGTTAGAAACTAAATTAGTACTAAGAGATGTAGAAAAATTAGATGACCATTTAATGGCAGATCACAGTTATCCAGACTTTTGCAACCAGTTCTGACAGCTCTATTTATTTAAAACTACATTGTAACTAGTATTTCCTATACAAAACCTACGAGAAAAGAATTTAAACTCTCCAATTGTGTTTATTTTAAAAATATCTTTATACACAAGACTCCGGAATATTAATTGACTTAAAATTCTTGAAGTAAAGTTTACTTGGAGGATCTGAGGTCTGAAGAGTATACTGATTCATTTTCCATTTGTCATTCTGGTTAAAAATAATGTTATGCTTATCTGAAACCAAAACAGTAGAATTGCTTAAGATAGCTTTCTTTCAAGCTGCTGGTTGCAGAGGTAATAGAGATGGCCAAGTGAAATCAGTGTCATCATGTCTTGTCTTTAGAGCCTGGCTTTTTGTTATAGTGGTGTACATCTTTGTTTTGCAGTCAATACAGAAGAACCATAATTCAGTGCCGTGTACATCTAATTTGCATGTGAAATATTCTAGATTTAATCTCTGGCATCCCCCAGATAGAACTAAGAAAGATTCCAATCTCCAACTCCATGAAGCTCTGTTGCTTATGGTAATTTGAACAATATGAGCAAAATAGATTACAGGTCAGACTCAATATAAATAAGTTTTTTAAATACTTAAAAAAAAAATTCCTCTCCTCTTCTTCTCTTCTCGTGCAATTTGCAGCAAAAGGGTTTCTGTCTGCTTTTTTCACTTTCACAATGTAAGACAGAAAAAAAAGCCCTGTTCAATAAAAAAAAATGATTTTCATTAATTTCTTTTTTACACTATTAGCAACCTATTGTATTCATAAGGCCCCCTCTTGTGGTGACTGTATTATGTGACTCACGTTAAAAAATTAATGCTGGATACTTAAAAGTTGCACTATTATTTCCCCCCCAAATTTCTTTAACAAATATTTCCAATCTTCTTTGTATAAGTAATCTTATAAATCTTTTCAAGGGATTCTCAAGATCCTCCAAATCTTCTTAAGGGGGCTAAAAATATCAGCTGATTTACAATATTCTATTAGGTCAAAAGAAACTTACTCCTGGATGTATTCAGTAATAAATGCCTAAATCACAATAAAATTTGAAACTAAGGATGTTTAAATAATGTTGAAATATTCAAAATGACTGAAATCAGTATGGCTTTGAAAAATGACCTATTTATCTTATCCCAGAAGAAAGTGTTGTGGCTCCTCCCTTTCCTCCACATTTTTGAACTATAAGGATCAGTGCATTTCAAAAGGAGATTATTGCTTAGAGTCCATGCTTGGCTTAAACAGGATCCAAAGAATGATCAAAGTACAGAGATGGGGATTATGGCACCTCCTTGTGTTTAGCCAATGTTTCAGAATTTATGGACATCGGCCACATTTGCTAGGACTGTTGGAAATTGGGCCAAGATATTAGGCAGGCACTACTTGCTTCCCTTTGGTTTAAGGATACTGGATACGTTATTACATGAATGAGATTTCAAGCTTTTGCAGTGCTATTCCAAGCAATCTGAAAAAAATTGCTTGGAGTAAAAAGAGTAGATAAATGGGATTTTAAGCACACAAACACCTCTGATATGAATGCATGGATTATGTGCACAGCATAAAATGATTGAATTGGATCCCAACTCTAAGCTACAAATTAATAAATGATTAAGAAGCCTTGGCAGTGCCAAACTATACATGTCAGAGCCGAGGTGGCGCAGTGGTTAGAGTGCAGCACTGCAGGCTACTTCAGCTGACTGCTAGCTGCAGTTCGGCGGTTCAAATCTCACCGGCTCAAGGTTGACACAGCATTCCATCCTTCTGAGGTGGGTAAAATGAGGACCCAGATTGTTGGGGGCAATATGCTAACTCTGTAAACCGCTTAGAGAGGGCTGTAAAAGCACTATGAAGTGGTATATAAGTCTAAGTGCTATTGCTATTGCTATGTCAGTAGTAACTGTGAATGATTTCAGTGGGTTCTACTCTTACATAAGCAAATCACACATTCTTCAATGACACATATGCCAATATTGAATCTATTTCTTCAATAGGCAATAATTCAAAATTCATATACATATTAATGGCTGAGTCCCTATATGGTAGCATACAACACAAGAGAGAGGGAAACAGTCTGTTACCATGATGGCTGCTTTTAAGCTCAATAGAAACTTGCAAGCAAATCACACATATTTTAAGAAACATTTCTCAACTAATCATTGCTTCATTGCATTTCTATCCCACTGCAATGAAAACAACTGTTGGTGAATGTGTGTGTTTGTGTAGGCATGCAGAGAGAGAGAAAAAGGATGTGCCATCAATATAGGTCAACTCTTAGTCTCTCAGCGAGTGGGTGGATGGATGGATGGATGGATGGATGGATGGATGGATGGGATGGATGGATAGATGGATGGATGGATGGATGGATAGATAGATAGATAGATAGATAGATAGATGATAGATAGATAAAAAATCTAAATGAATATTAATTTACATATTGTTAATCCAACGTCAAAAACCTTTGCCATTTGTCTGCAAAATAAAAATAACAAAAAATAAAACTATTGTTAGAAACTGTTATGTACAGTTGTTACAAAAATAATCTAAAAAGCATAGACTAGGATATTGATCAATACAGTAGTCTCCTTGTATGTATTGCTCATCATTTGTAAAACAAGACTGAATACTGTATAATGTAATGAATAGCCCTGGGCTTAAGAACTGCCAGTACCAACACTTCTCAAATCTGTTACCTCAACTGATGAGCTCTAAGGGGAACATTCCTGGAAGGAGAATCATTGATTTGGTTATAGAGTAGATGGAAATGTTGAACTGTTTGCTTGCTCTGCTTTCGGTTTTTGCAATGCACAATGGCAATCCAATGGTTAGCATTTAATAGGAACCCCAATAATATTAGTTGACTGGATAGGATGATGCCATTCTCTTTTTTATATATACATTGATATAACTGCAACTCATTTACCTGCACGATCATGACTACTGGAATTAATTTTATATAGCACATTTGCACATGTTTTATTTGTGGGACTGTAATAGGTAATGATTCTTCCTGAGTATAAGTTATCAAGTACAGAGATGCCTAATTAACCGTAGCTTCCAAGAGGGTGCAAGCTGTAACATGTTGTTGTACATTATGAGTTGCAGGATCCAAGCAATCTGTATGTACAGCTTGAAGGATAGGCCCCTAAGTGGTCTCTCCCTATCTGCTGATCCCATACCACTTCTTGGTTTTCTCAGGAGCTCCATGAAATGAAGCAATAAAGAAACCTTGGAATGGAACTGGTGGAAAACAAGAAGTGACTGTGACTGGACCTAAATAAGAGTCCATATTCAAGTCTACTTGTGGCAATAAAGGTAGCAAAGTGTAATTACCTCTCTACCATTGCATTTGCAGAATGTTGACTAGTTACACTACTTAAAATGTTGCACATTTTTGGGAGAAGTATGAGCCAGGAGGGCTAATTGGTGTAAATTATTATTATATGGCTAAGCATTTAGTGGATAAAATCTGTCCCAAGTTGAACCATTCTAGATCGAACAAAAATGGAGAATTATTGCTATTATTCCTTTTTGGAAAAGTTTACTGAGAAAGTGGTAAGACTGTAGTTACAGAGATCTCTGGAAGATATGCATATAGGATGGAAATCACATATGCACAACTTGTATAAGTTTATAACTTTTAGCTTCATATTGTTAGTCACTGATTTAATTTTTTTTTTCAGTTATGCAGTCTGCTTTTAATATTTGTAAATATTTGTAAATTGCCTGGAGTCCTGCTGGTTTCTGGAAGTCAGATAAATTTCATAAATAAATAAGATGAAGTGGTAACAGTCGATGAAGACTAAGCTTCTCTCTCCCTCTGTTTCATATCCAGAAGCAAGAAAAGAAGGCATGGTCCTTAGGAAAGGGACAGAAAATGCTTTAGTCTGTCCATTTGGAACATGTAGCCATGGGTTTATCCAAGCCAGCTGGATTTTATTTTTATTTCTGGTTTTGTAAATTGATTTGATTGTACTATTATACTAGCTCAATTTGTCTGGATTTTCCTTCTTCTTTTTCCATCTTTCTTTAAGATTTGCTTCCATATCCTTCCATGGATATTGCTTCTTTAACTGGAGACAATAGGGTGGGCTATAGTTCTGACCATTTTTGTTCTGTCAAGAATACTTATCCATAATATAATATAATATAATAATAAATAATATAATATAATATAATATAATATAATATAATA
>QLTV01001179.1:364003-374218 GCA_003457575.1 Thermophis baileyi | reverse complement strand
AGAACACAGTCAGAAATCATTGCTTTTTGTTTCTTCATTATCATATATCTTCCCTCACTTTATCCCCTCTATTTCCTTTCCTTCTCATTTTTTCACGTTCATATACAGTATATATGAACACTAAGATAGGCCTAGAACTGACAGGTTTCTGGTTTCTAGCCTGGGGCCTTAAGCATTACCCCAAAATGGCTCCCAAAACTATTCTTATAAACTTATTTTTAAGTGGACTTTATTTTTGAGCTAGAGAACACAGTCAGAAATCATTGCTTTTTGTTTCTTCATTTATATATATCTTCCCTCACTTTATCCCCTCTATTTCCTTTCCTTCTCATTTTTTCACGTTCATATACAGTATATATGAACACTAAGATAGGCCTAGAACTGACAGGTTTCTGGTTTCTAGCCTGGGGCCTTAAGCATTACCCCAAAATGGCTCCCAAAACTATTCTTATAAACTTATTTTTAAGTGGACTTTATTTTTGAGCTAGCTCTTCCATTAATATTTTATATGAATTCCTATCACCTTTGTCGATGTTGCTGAAGGTATGACTAAAGGCTGGAACAATGTTTGAAGTTATAGTGGTATTTCTATTATTTCAACAAAGGCCATGTTTCATATGTGTGGCATTTTATAGGTTAAATTTTTAAACTTATGGATGGGTTAATCAACCTATTTCCTTTGCACTCCTGTAAAAATATAAGTGGGGAAAATATGACTAATTTTCAATATTTTCATCAATTGCTGATGCCTGCTCATGGGAAATATTACAAAAGGGATTGGGCCACATCAAGGCACTGGCCACACCTCACACAGAATACCATCAGACGATATCTATTTTATTAATTATAGCAGGGGAGCGTTGCAAGGAAAATTATGCACATTTCTGTAGCTTCCTGTATCCTGTTTGAACTGTTCTGGTTGGCTGATATGGGACCATACTTGAACTTCATGCTGTTTGCACAATATGCTAAATTTCCCATGGCATTATGTAGTATTAAGCTTTCTTCCCTCAGAAATACACTCATCTTTCCGAAGTGATGTATAATCTTAACTATTTGTGAAAGTATTAAGGGATCATGCTTAAGCTGGTACACTGCAACGTTTGGTATATTTTCAAACTATTTAGCTTAATTTTATTGATTTAAAAAAAAACAAATGCTTCACTATGATTCTGTTATTTTAGGTTTGTTTGCTTGATTGGGTAAAACCTTACACAGAGGTGTATTTTGATCTGACCTCACAGGAGAAATTCAACTCTGGAAGGACACCACCTTGAGGTAAAACAAAAATCCAAAAGGATGACACTGTTAAGTCTTCTTGCATACTAATTCCTACCTAAGAAACACATGGTGACTAAAACGACCTGGGGGGTTACTGAAGTAGAGTCATTGCTGTTTTGCGAAGGTAAGGAATTACATTCTTGTAACACAGAGAGAAACAAACCTCCCATCTCACTTTATGGCACTTGGGCCTCACTTAATGGCCTCTTAGGTTGCTAGGGACGACCCCAGTAGATTCTCTGAAGCTTTGGTTTCATTTACAAGGGAAGAAGCAAGGGCCTCTTTATGACAGCCATATAAATTCCTTTTTCCAACAAAGAAGGATTTGGTTCTTTCAGTGGCGTTGGGGGGGGGGGTGAAGAAGAGAATCTGAAGGCATGCAACCAGCTTTTCCTCTCTTCGCTTTGAGATTTTTGAGCCTGCCAATTCAGATGCTAATAAGTCTTTTAAAAGTCTCTGAAATTAATCCTCCCATAACAAGCTCTGAGTGAGAGGAGAATATCAGGCAGATTTCTTTTGTAAGCAATAAAATTTAAAAGTGTGAATAGACGTACTGTTCTGGGCAATGCTAATCATCCTTTTTTACTGTTCTGAATCAAGCGTAGATTGGTTATGCTATCATCAGGCAGTTTAACACAAACGCAATGGTACATTCAATCAGAGTATATTTTATTGTTCAGGCATCCTCTGACAACACTCACGGTTATGTTATATATATGTTATGTTATGTTGTAGATTGGTTGTGCTATCATCAGGCAGCTTAACAAAACGCAATGGTACATTCAATCAGATTATATTTTATTCTTCAGGCATCCTCTGACAACACTCACGGTTATGTAGAAGTTCTTCTGAATCTACAGTCATAATCTGGAACCATCACGAATATTGTAAAAAAGGATTAACGCTTCCCATTTCCTTGTTCAGGCATGCCTTCCCGGTATAGAGCTTGAAAGTGACTTCCTTTACTCCCGCCCCCCAGGCATACTTCAATGACCAATAAGAGTACACAGTTATGATCACATGCCATGGACTACATGGCATGGACTACATTCCCCAGAATGCTATGTCTTAAAGAGACAGTTCTTAATTCTAGGCTAAACCCTTGATAAACCAGCACAATTGCCATCCAAGCATCTTCATAAGGTATTTGTATCAGTGGGTGATTAAAGCAGCACGATTCCAAGAGAACGTTGCAAAAATTAATTCCTTCATGGTTGCTTGCTCAGATAGTTCAGGAATAGTTTCCAGCTCTTGGTATGTCAGAACTCCTTGAAAATCCTGATTTTTCATAGCCATATCCAGCCAGGGCTATGATATGCCTGCTTCCGCAGCTCTTATTATTAGAAAGGAGTCAGATTGATTATGTGGCTGTCTCTGTGACCTACAGCTAGCAGGGTGAATCTGAAATTTGCTATTGGATTAATGTTGATGATAAGCACAATCCAACCAAAGTTAAAGTGCTCTCTACATAGCTCCAATAATTATCTTTTATGTAGCTTGTTTCAATGGTGAGGATGGGAAGATGCTGCCCAAACAGCCTACTGCCAATAGCATTTAAGCATATATTTAATTGAATAATGTAATGCCGTGCTTTGTGAGCTGCCCTGCCTCCCAGTGGAATTCTGTGTACAATTTAAAGCACTGGTGATTACCAATAAAGCCTTGCATTGCACAAGGCTAGTTTATTTGCACATCTCTCCAACTGAGTAGCCTTAAAAGCCCTGGCTTTTACCCCAGGTATTTATTTATTTTATTTTATTTTATTTATTTGTTTGTCAAACATGTACAAGATAGCAGGTATAGGTATAAACATAAACATAATCAAAGTGAATACAGATAGATGAGGACAATAGGACAGTAGGACAGGGACGGTAGGCACGCTGGTGCGCTTATGCACGCCCCTTACAGACCTCTTAGGAATGGGGTGAGGTCGACAGTAGACAGTCTAAGGTTAAAGTTTTTGGGGTTTGGGGAAGAAACCACAGAGTCAGGTAGTGAATTCCAGGCATTGACCACTCTGTTGCTGAAGTCGTATTTTCTGCAGTCGAGTTTGGAGCGATTTACTTTAAGTTTGTATCTATTGTGTGCTCGTGTATTGTTGTGGTTGAAGCTCGTGTATTGTTGTGGTTGAAGTAGTGAGACCAGGTTGTTAATGGAATTTAATATGTATATATTTTTGATTGGGAGATTTCTTTTAGGGTCTTGAGTACATTTTGGTGCTTTTATGATACTCTATTTATATACCTATAAATTTTTGTATTGTGAGTTTCCTAGAGATATAAGGTAAAGACGTGTGGCTGTATACCTTCAACAAACAAACAAACAAACAAATGTTCATTATTTTGGATTATCCCTAATGCTTTCCAACATACTTTTTATAATTCTCTAATTTTAAAGATATGGGAGTTCATCTACATTATTTTCAGGAAATTCATTTTTAAAACTATTAATTTTTTTAAAATAGCCTAAATAGAAGCATAAGATATTATAACCCACTATTTTGATCATGTGACCATGGAGATACTGCAATGGTTGTAAGTGTGAAACATGGTCATAAGTCACTTTTTTCAGTATCGTTGTAATTTCGAACGGTCACTAAACGAATGGTTGTAAGTCGAGGACTACTTGTATATCCTGACAGATTCTAGGCTATTCTGAATCTCTTTCCCCTCCCCTTTAGTTTCGGACTGCACAGTCTCTTAATTTTGACCTCTGTCTAGAAGTACTGCCTCCTTCCTGGGAAAGCTCTGTGCTGCCAAGAGTCCCCTCGGCTGCTTCTTCAGGTGCACATTCTATCACACCTGTCCAATACAGTATAAGCCATGATGACATCTTGCCATCATAAGATCATCATCCAATGGATGAGAATTATGTAATTTATACCAGCTGTTCTGTGTCATCAGAATAGAAATAAGACATAGTACAACATTGGCATTATTCATGGAATAATGTCACAAATGTGTGGCATCATATATGATCTTCAACTCACTGCTGTAGATGGTCATGGTTCAGAGTAAAGTACCAGAACTTCAGCTACTATGTAGCACAGAACCATTCTGAGTAGAATTTACCAACGGATCATAAACTATATTTGTAGTTGTATTTTCAAGATTTTTTAATGTCAGTCCTAACAATATACATGCCGCTATACATCATGGCTTAGAAAATAATGACATTGCTAAAGGAATCAAATCACACTCCCTGCGCAAGAAAATCACTTGTGAGATTTGGTTCTTTGGATCTGTGAAATGCGGAATGCAAATTCTGTAGTTCCATTCTTAATCCCTACTTTGCTATCTTATCCATGGAGCCTGATGCACACAAGTAGAGTTTGCAAAGCACATTTTCTTAGTAAATCTAATATAACTTTTTTTATTTATGGTGACACTGATCATTCCTTCATACTTTTAAAGTTCTTATTCTATTTTAGCTGAAGAAGGCAGAACTGAACTGCATAGCAAAGGCAGTATAAGCTTAATCAAATTGCATTATTATCTTTCTCCAGGAAATTCTTTTTACTAGACATGTACATAATATTTTATGACATACACCTGGTCCTTCCTCTTATGGCACAGGGAAATATCTCACTGATACCTATCCTCATGCTGTTTATCCCTCACAGTTACTTTGTGTTTACATCTGAGTGGAGGTGCCTCCAGCTTCATAAATCTGTATGCAGTAGTATGGGCTCTCTAACAGCCATTCATTTTAATTATGTGTGACATAAAAGGACCACCTACTGATGAGACAATACAGCTGTAAGATTTTCAAGGTTGCTACAGGGAATACTTCATAACTGAAGTATGTTTTCCCTAAGGAGTTATACTACCATTTGATTTAATTTTTAATTTTTACATTTTAATCAAAAATAGATCAAATGGTAGTGGTACCCCCTGGGAAGCATTCTTCAGATATGAAGCTGTTCATGTTTCCTTTAAATATGTAAAGCTGCCATTTATGTATAACTCATGAATGACATCCTGTGTTGCAAGCAAATATCCATGCAGTAGTTTCTAGTAACAATAGTAGAAGCGCATACATGTATAGCCAGATTCAGAAAGGAAAGTAACATTACTAAAACATTCCAAGACATAATTCTGTTCAGTATGAAGTTAGCCCTAATTAAATACTGTATGTTTAGAGAAAGCTTGGAGTCATATTTCTAGGCTTTTTATAATACAGAAATCACATAACATTTCCCTCTAAATGTGAAAGAATGTTATATTTTTTATTAATAAGTACCTAAATGCCTATACATGCCTATAAGTGTTTAGTGCCTATAAATAAGGGGATTATAGGAGGCTAGTCCAAGTTCTTTTAAGATTGCTTTGGATAGAAGGAAGGAATGAGGTAGTGAAGGAAAGAAGGAAAGGTAGGAGGGGAAGGGAAGGAAGGGAAGCATGTTGGCATCACAAATATGTAATAGAACCAGATAATCATCTAACCTTTGAAATAAGCTTGAATCCATGTATGAAAGGGATAGTTTAATTATAAATGAAAGATATTTATCAGAAATGCATGTCAGAAGATATGAATTAGCACCGTCTAGATTGTTATGGGCACTTCACATAATAAACTGATAATAGGAACTGGGTAATATATAAATACTCATAATTCATAGGTTGGAATAATATGAAATTATTTTGTTACAAAATGCCACTTATGTTTGTGGAGTCACGCTAAAGTAAAGATGCTTGCTTGGAATGATGAAGTGAAAGGTATTATGGAAGAGAAAATGCATGACAGTAATTATGGCACAAACTGAAGTTGAGAAAAATGCATTGTGCAATTGGTATATAGAGAAAATCGACAGTTGTAAAGAATTTGTTCAAAGAGAACAAGAAATAGTTAAGTTCGAATAGGACGCAGAAAATTCAGAGTGATCTAATGGAAATAAAAATGGTTTTGAAGTAGACAAAAAAAAAGTGAAGAAAGCTTAACACAAAGTTAAGTGGCAGTAAGGGTAAAAATGGAGAAATGAGACGTGAAATGTTAATATAAATAAATGCTGCAAATGTTAGTCATCAAAGAAAAATGTGGTGAGGCTGCAACTTCTGATGATATCACTGGAGGGATATTATCCTCGTTCCAACTCAAGACTTGGAGATGGAACAGAAATTGTTCTATTATTGAAACCTTTGCCCAGGTTCTTATCAGTCTATAGATAGGATAGAGTAATACTGGTATCTTGATTATATATGATGCCAGCTTCCTTGTTTGACTTATTACTTTGGTAACTGACACTTTAAGACTACTCTTCATTTATCTAAGGTATCCAACCTTACTTATTGGGATCAAGCAATGTTTCCTAAATCAAAGGTAATAGGCCAAGAAAGGCAGTGTGGTTATATATTTCACTCAAAAACAAATCCTACTGAGTTCAGTTAAATAGGCTCCCACGTGAGTACATATAGGATCAGAGCCTTAATTTCTCCATGTCATAGTAGAATAGAATAGTTTGATATCTGTAGTACTTAAGCCATGGAAAAGTTATTTATATATGGAAAATTGGGGGGGGGGAGTTATTTATATATGGAAAAGTACTAGGTGGAAGCTCTGAACAGAATTGGGACTGTACAAGTTAGAGGCTATGAGCCCCTCCCCTGGCTCTCTGAACTGCTTTTTCTTGGTGGTTTTAATCTGCAAGGAACGGGGGAGGGGGTTGGCAGATGAAAATGGAAAGATCTCTTTCTGGTTGACCTTTTTTAGGGCTGGAAGGGAGGACATCAGGCTAAGAAAGTCAAGGCCTTTTCCTTGAATGTGGGTCTGGCTCTTCTGCCTGGCCTGGAAGAATAAACCAGTGAAATGGCTTCCCTCCAGAAGTTGTGGGTACTCCATCACTGGAGGCTTTTAAAAAGAGATTGGACAACCATTTGTCTGAAATGGTATCGGGTCTCCCGCTTGAGCCGGGAGTTGGACTAGAAGACATCCAAGGTCACTTCCAACTCTGTTGTTTTGTTATTTTGTTTTGTTATTGTTATATAATCCGCTATAGTACAATGCTTGAGATATTTGCTACCACATCTCCCGCATTCTACTTATTTAAATAATATATTCATTGTTGATGTTTATCTATAAAAAGTAATCAGGCCTAATTTGAAACTAAAGTGAAAGTTACATCTGTCTGATTCATTTTTTGTTGCGTATCTAATGTAGAATGTGTGATACTGTATGTTATAAAGTGCAACTATTTAATATTTGGGTATGATAAATAGGAGCTCAAGTATTTTTACAAGGCACACCGGTCACAAATGTGAGGTAGGGATACTACTTCAAAAGAGAAAAAGGACCACCAAGTAGTAGATCAACCAAGCAAATTCAGAATATAGTAATGTAATGAATACTAAAAAGACAAAGTCTTAAATTCTGGGGGAAAAGAGCTTTGAGGTCAAACCACGAACTCCAGGGATTCTTCTATAGGTCAACTGCTGAAGAAATAGGTTGTGGAATGCAGATTGAGAAAGTCTAGCAAGAAATTAAGAAATGAAAACAAACTTGGAGAAGTCTGAGAATCAAGCGGTCTGTAATGAAACTTGAGCTTTGAGTTTTGAACAGACCTCTTTGCAAGTAAAGTTAGATTCAGAAATCTGCCTTTTTTTTTACATTTCCCTGAAATGTTTGTTTTCTTTTTGAATAAATGCAAGTTGCTGAATATATACTATCTATATCATCCTGTCTCTATTTTTCACATTATAGATGAATGCTTACATATCTGGGGAGGAATATTCACTCATTTTGTCCTACTGAGCCTTCCTGAGAGCAATCCTCTCATGGTTTATATTTCACCAGAGTTCAAGAAGAAGTAGTTTGGGAATATGCAGACATCCTTGTTGCACTTTAAAAGCTCCCATCCTTAATTTGGCATATGCTTTTGTGGATTACAATCCACAATGGATGCATGAAATGTTATCTCCCTATTAATGTGTGTATAGTCATCTCAAATGGGTGGGGAATGAAGGATGGAATAGTAACATGACATCATGTTGAAAATTGTTTCATTTATTACATCATGGCACAAGTGCAAAAGGCCAGGGTTTGCATCAAGAGGTTTCACCTTTTATGTCACTGCAATCTATACCAGATATTCATGCGGTAGGAGAAAGTGTCAAACTGGATTGCAAAATATACAACCTATGAGAATTACATCAGATCATAAATACATGAAAACATTTAAGGAACCGTGATCTTTGTTCAAAATAAAACTAATTGATAACAGAAACATTTCAATATTAGTAAATTAAGCAACATATGTAGTAGAACTGGAAGCCATCATCATGGGACAAACTGGAAGTGACAGCTCTACCATATGATAGCTTATATTTGAAATTTCACATAAGAATTTTCCTATTAAGTCACTAACGATGAGCATTTTTCAAATGTGAAGAACGTCAAGTTCTCAATGACATAGCAAACTAGTCTTCTAAATTCTATTTTATTTATTTCTGAAGAAATAAATGAAGGGAAAACATGAAATACAATTTTCCTGGGCAGACTTGCAAAATAAATTTTACAAAGGTAAAATAAATTTTTATTACACATTAACAGATCTTTTAAAAACATAATTGTCAGCCTTAACAGCAAATATGCTATTTAATACTCCAGCTTAACAAAATAAATTATAATTTACCAAATACAAAGTTTTAAAGTTATGCAACAAAATGAAAATTACTGTGTCAATTTCTTTGTTTTACATTCAGGAAAGTAGCATTCTTAGATTTTGTATACAAAAATATTACAATGTATCTATATTTTTAATTATTCTATTATAAAATGAAAAAGTGGTTAACAATTCTCAAACCAATTCTGTGGTTATGATATTTTTGTCCAATTTGATTTGGAGACAAAACTTATACTTAGTTTGAGGGCAAAAATTCCAAATGTTTATTCAATGTAAGGTTTAAAAGGTCTGATGTACAACATAAAATTGTATTTCCCCACTGAATGCTTGCCAATATAAATATTCTAGGATCTCTTAGTTTAAAAAAGTCTAAGAGTCCTTGAATTATGAATGTAATGGAACCTGCCAATTAAATTTGTAACCTGAGGATTTGTTGGAGTGAATCACATAAAATGAACGTGATCACTCTCTGCTTTCGCAGGGAGTGCACATGAGGTATCTCAGGGTGGGGAAGGCCATGGGGGGTGGGGCTAGTGATGGAACAGGCCACCTGCTTCAGACCACCTAAGGTCTCCCCTGACCCACTGAGAGACCTCATGCACCCTCCCCTGGGGCCCCACAATTGGTCTCCCTCCATCCTACCGAGCTGGGTCACTTACCTTGTGAAGATCTAGCGAGCTATCTCCTCTCCAGCCTTTCTGCCATGGTTTCTTTGCCCGCTTGCAGTCTCATTGCGAAAAGCATTTGCAAGACAATGGGAGGCTTGAAGCAATGCGATTTCACTGCCACAAAGTCTCGTCAGCTTGTAAACGGTCTTCGGATGGATCTGGTGCAGGCCTCGGTTCGCTGAGAACAGAAGCCTAAGGTACTGTAGTGCGAGATCATGCAAGATTAGTAGTGCGAGATCTTGCGCTACTGATCTCGCACTACTTTAGGCCTCTGTTTTCTGCGAATGCACCAAAGCAGGCAAAGGAACCAATGCCTCACTAGATCTTCGGAAGGTGAGTCTCCACAGGCCCAATGCCTATGGAGACCTGGCCAGGGGGCCCCGGCCCGGAGGCGGGGGGGGGGGGGAAATAGATAGGGTGAATGTTGCAGTGCCGCTGCGGTCGTTCGTAAGGGTGAATGACTGCCGTGGTGCTGCAACATTAGAAACTTCAGGATTGTGTCATAAGTACTTGGGGGGGACTTATGTCATAACTTCGAACAGTCACAAAGTGAACTGTTGCAACTTGAGGATTACCTGTACAACGTCACACCATTTTGATAATTAGCATAAGGTTTGTTAAATTCGGCATTGCTGGGTTGGCCTCCCT
>QLTV01001179.1:337052-363914 GCA_003457575.1 Thermophis baileyi | reverse complement strand
TTCCTGTTCGTCCGGATCCATGAGCAGCTGCACGGGACGGGGGCAAGCCACAACAACTAGATCGTCGCAAGGTAAGTGAGTCTCCACAGGCCCAGTGTCTGTGGAGACCCGGCTGGCGGGGAGGAATAGGCAGGGTGAAAGTTGCAGTGCATCTGCGGTCATTTGTAAGTGTGAATGACTGCTGTGGTGCTGCAACATTCGTAACTTCAGGACTGTGTCATAAGTACTTGGGGGGGGTTATGTTGTAACTTTGAATGGTTGCTAAGTGAACTGTCGTAACTCGATTACCTGTAGTTTATTAGCCTTCTTAAGAACAATCTGTTGCTTTCCAGAATGTAATTAAGAGACTTCAAAACTCTACATATTTTGCTTACATATGCCATGTTGAAATTAAATTTTGGGTGCTTAAATTCAGTTTTATGTTCTATGTAACCAAGTGGACAAGATGCCCTGGCATTCATTCTCCAAATTAATCAAGGAGACTGTGATGAGGATCCTATGAAGCAAGTTCATAAAATCAGGCAGAGACATTTTCTGTCAACCTCAAGGATCTTGACTTTGGATAGCATTTTAAATGCATCTATACCTATTCCATTATTTCTTCATAATACTTCAGCTTCAACCACAACAATACACGAGCACACAATAGATACAAACTTAATGTAAACCGCTCCAAACTCGACTGCAGAAAATACGACTTCAGCAACAGAGTGATCAATGCCTGGAATTCACTACCTGACTCTGTGGTTTCTTCCCCAAACCCAAAAAACTTTAACCTTAGACTGTCTACTGTCGACCTCACCCCATTCCTAAGAGGTCTGTAAGGGGCGTGCATAAGCGCACCAGCGTGCCTACCGTCCCTGTCCTACTGTCCTATTGTCCTCATCTATCTGTATTCACTTTGATTATGTTTATGTTTATACCTATACCTGCTATCTTGTACATGTTTGACAAATAAATAAAAATAAAAAAAAAATTTCCAAATATGCCAATTTAGCATTAATAGAGGTTTTTGAGTTAGATAAACTCAAAGCTCAACCCCACCCCCCAATATGAATGTAGGTTTGCTATTGTGTTCATGTTCATGTTTTACATATAGTCACCAACTTACGCTCACAAGTCCAAAATTTCTGTTGCTAGGCAAGACAGTTGTGAAATTTTGCTCCGTTTTATAACCTTTCTTGTCACAGTTGTTAAGTGAACCACTGCAGCTGTTAAGTTAGCAATACGGTTCTTAAGTGAATTTGGCTTCCCCATTGAATTTGCTTGTCAGAAGGTTGCAAAAGGTGATCACATGACCCCAGGACACTGCAACCACCACAAATAGGTACCAGTTGCCAAGTGTCCAAATTTTGATCATGTGACCACGGGGATGCTGCAATGGTCGTAAGAGTGAAAAACAGGAATAAGTCACTTTTTTTCAGTGCCATTGTAATTTCAGTTACTAAACAAATGGTTATAAATGGAGGATGACATGCATGTGTTTAAAACCTGCTTCTACAGAGCAAAATCAACCTTGGATTATACTAAAAAGTATACGATAAATCATACATATAACTGATAAAAGTCTAGGAAGTCTTCCAATATACATACAGTTTGTACATACATACAAACAACAACTTCAGATTTGTGAATGGCTCTTCCATTCACATTTATTTTCCAGTAAGTGGTGGGAGGCATAAAGGAAGACAGATTTACCTGTCATCCTCTTTGCCACCTATGTTTCATAACCTATGTGGAGATAATATTGGAATAAGAAAATGTAGAATCTAATGAATGATTCATGTAAGCTTCAGCCCTAAATTTAAAGGCAATGATTGCAAGGATGGAATCTACAAAATGCTGGATTCTATATAATAGTCTCACACTACAGCCAATGTTGCCAATATCAGATGGGCCTGATGAGATGGGATGCACCTTGTCAAAATCCTGTGAGATTTAAGGAAGTCTCTCCTAACACAATGTATTTATTGTCCAATACAATTAGACTCTGGGCAACTTATAGAATATGTATTAAAATACCATAATATCTAAACAATAAACAAATACTGTATGCTAAAACTAAACCAGCAGCTTTGGAATCAATCATCCCAAATGAAGAAGAGGCTTTATAACTTCCTGGAAGGTTGTAAGAGTGAAGGCCAGCCTCACCTTTGAAGGTAAAACATAGAGAAGACGAACCCTGACATTTTGTTCACTAAGACTCTTTCACAGATAAGTGTCCATCAGAATGCAGTCTTAGGTCTCTTCAAGCTGCTGATTTGGAAACAGCTTTGTTGATAGCATTCTGAAGGAATAAATGAAATATCTCAGTCTCTGGATTGCAAAGGCATAACTGTTTTGTGGTAGAACAGAAATGAATTGTACTCCGTCTCCTTAATTATATTCTTAATATTTTATTCATAACTATATTACAATCATGAGCAAAAAGTATTTGATTGAACTGCAAAGTCAGAAGGAACAATAAACCATTGGTAGTTTAATTCACCAAGTTTCAGTTGCTAAATATTTCAGCTAAAATACATAGAATCATATGGCAGAACTTTTATTTAAATTCTAATATTACATTACAGTGCTGGCATTATTTATACATTTTTGTTAATTTGCTTAGCATAAAAATATATTTTAAAAGGTCCTAATGTTTTCAAATAAAGTGCTTCCATAAACTTTGTTATTAGAAGCAGGTCTATGTCTTCTTGCTGTAATGCTGAATTACAAATAAATACATGAAAATATACTAGATGTATACTTTTTAAAAATTGTTTTAAAAGTAATTGATTTAATCTTGCATTTTAAAATAATTTGAACAACCTCAAGGGCATTTTATGACATAATCAGCAAATATGCAGATTAAAATAAGGTTTACTTGCAGCAACCAAAGAACTGCAAGCAATTCATTTGACTCATTTTTTATTTCATGTAAAAAAGAACTAGTTCTTATCTTAACCTTTCGTTTTTTGTCACTCAGAATTCATTCAGCCAACAAGAATCTCTCCCAATTTATTGCTCTCCAGGTGAGTTAATTCTAAAGTTCCCCAGTCCCCCTTTTCCTAGGGGGAATTTGTGGGATTGTATTAGAAAGTAGTTTTACTAAATGGTGGAAGTGCATAGAATATTGCTAATCAGCAAAATTTAATTCCTTTGATATTATTTTAAGATTGGGAGAACAGATCTCTATTTGAAACAGATGTTTACTGCTGACCATTGCTGTCAAGATTCATTTAGAAATAACACACATTTTGGGTGTTCAATGCAAGATGTACCAGTGAAAATAATGCAATTAAGAATTTATATTCAGGAAAATGTGCTACTAGTAGTACACGATATGTATCTATTAGAAGTGGAGAACTTTTTTTTCTAAACAATAGATAATATAGCATATTAAAAAAACAAAACAAACTGGGATTCTACTGAAAATACTTTTTAAAAATGTTCCTTATTTACTTCTTTTTTTACACCTATAAGAATTTTTAAGAGAAGAAGAGAAAATATTAGCAGCTCAAGCTTATCATACATAAGTTTGATAAGCTTGAGCTTATCATCTGTATCAATGTCCTTTGACCTTCTATAAACCCATCATGTGACCAAAGTGTCCCTGTAATGAAAAACAAATTGTATTAATTGAAAGCAAGGTTTGTTATTCAGATAAAGTTTTCTATCACAATAAAGATACAGAAGAAATGTACTGCAGTAAGATTTGCAGTTTTATCAAAGTTGGAAGGTTATAAATACTATGCTAAAAAAAATCATGTTGCTGACAGCCAGATACTAACTAGAGCTGGACATGTTCATTCAAATAAAGGCTGAACTGACATCCAGCATGAATTGCTGAATAAACCAAGTTGGTTGGATTATCACATTGATATACAAAGCAAGTTTACAGCCTGCAATGGTTGGTTCCATATAATTCACTATTAAAACCAAATAGGTCATATTAAATCTTAGCACAATGTGTGAACTCCAATGCAATTTCAAAAAAATCCAATGTTTTCTGAATTGAATCTGCAGTATTTTTTTTCTTTCTTTTAAAGATCATAATAATGGCTTTGGTAAATGCACAATGTCCAGCTTTCTTTCAAAGAAGGATCAGGGAGACAAAATGAGAATACAACTAAAGTAGCTAAACTCTGTTTTCGATGCTGGTAGCTCTCTCAGCTACTATCTACGAAAACATGTTCCATGAAATTATATAATGCTTCTTTAAAGCTACAGTATTTAAGCAAAGGGATACCACTTCAGCTTCTCAATGTTTCATAAGTTTATGGCTAATGAATGTTAGAAACATAATGCAGCCAACCTATCCAAAGATAAAAGACGTATCAACTTTTAATTAAAAAGCATTGCCTCCTTTTTCAAGAAATCACTGTGGATTATATGAAGGAGAACCTACTTCAAATATTACATAGAAACAAAATAAAACATTTACTAATACTTAATTTTCCCATTTATCAAATTTGTTCATAAATAACTCTGTTTTCACTGGATTTCATAGTATTGTAATATGAAAGAAGATTTCAACTCTAAGGGTTAGTGTAGCTTCATGTAAACAAGTTAAAAATCATACCCTTATTTACTTTGTTTTAATTGTTCATTTCTTTACGTTTGCTCTGACCAATTGTATTAAAAAAATTTTTTTAAAAAAATGTACAGCTGGGAATGGGACTAAGAGCCTCACTAAAATATTTGGAAATTTGCACTAAGAATTTTGGCTTGGAGGAATATCATCTTCCTTGGGTTGAAAGCAACTCTGCTTAACCTCAGAACTCTAGTTGAATTAAGTTATGTCTTAGATTGAACATATCAAAGAATAATATGCAATTCTCCCCTCTTCCAGTGTTGTAGAAATACTTCTAAAATCTCTTTGTAAATCTCAAATGTTTCCAAACAGGAATAGAGTAATACATGCCTTAACTTGCATTGAGATTAATTTAGGTGACTGAATTCTGCTTTCTAGAGTGTGTTTGAAAAACGAGCCTGCACTCCCTATATTTTCAACCTAATGCAGGAAACATATTAGTTTGCACTCTGCTAGCATACTAAGAAAAAGCTAGATCAATCTGCTGCTTTTATTTACATGCTTTATCCCTGAGAAATGTAATTGCTGTTTTTTTTTATTAGCCTTATGTTTTATGGCTCTAATATTTAAGAACAAGCCTATCTTATGTCACAGTAAGAGGGTTAATATACTTACAGATTCGCCAGCAATACATCTTGGACATGGCTGGGCAGTAGCTTTGGCTTCATTATCCGTAAATATCTGATTAATAAGCACATATATACAGAATTCTCAAAACAACGTAAAAATCACTATTTGACCTCTTTGTTATAAAACGGTGAACCTAATAGCATAGATCCCGGCTTATAAAACATACCATATAACTTGGTTTCTCCTTTATAATCTGAGGACTGAACAATTCAGTGAGATCACTCTCCTTCAAATTCCACTTCACAGCCCAGTAATCCGTAAAACAGTTGCTTAATGGATGGCAGGGATTGATTGCCTGTTGAACAGTCTCCAAATTTTTGCACACTCGTTTCTGTGAAAAGAAAAGTAAATTAAGTCTAAGGGCTTTTCCCATAACATACATGCATCTTGGCCAAAGTGGCTTGTTCTTGAGAATTTATAACTCTGTCTCTATTGCAAGCACAAGTTATTGCATGACCATGAGCAATTGATGGTCATTGTTCTCACTTGAGAAATTATAAATTCTTATAATCTCACTATTATAAGAAGACTGCAAAATATTTCTGTATTAAGATATAAAAAAAATATTGTCAGGCATGAAAGATCACATTAATTTTCAATTAAACTGATTTATTGCTCATACTGTATCTATGCACAGGAATCTAGTCAACTAGCAGCACTATTTTGATGATACGGGTTAAGAGAATTTAAGAGGGGTTGGACTTGACTGCTTGTGGGAATGTAGAGCCTCTAGGCTAATTCCTCTTTTGACTCACCCCGCTCCCCCAGGCTCTGCCAGTCCTTCTCTTACACATATTTACCTAACAAGGAAGCAAGATTTTCCCCTAAACAATTACCTATGATTTTGAAGAAGGGTCATTTCATAAGATTAAAAGATGCTGTGAAAATGAGAGATATAGATGGCCAAAATTTAGAAGTGTTCATAGATAAACAGTTGCCAGTCTAGGGCTTCTTACCCAGAATTCTAACCCTTTTGGTAATATCCAACAATATTTCCCTTTTCTTCTGTGTGAACATCTCTACCCTTCTTAACCTAGTTTTGTTCTCCTCTCCTTCTTTCTCTATCCTTCCCTTCTTCATTCTGAGTCTATTAGAAGGGGAAGGAATGTATATATGTAAATTTGTGCAATTTTGGGTTTGGGAGTAATGCTTTGGTAGGGCTAAAAAATAAAAAAAGTATTTCCAGTGGTAAACACATGTCCCTGAACAATGAGATAAACATTATGGCTGAATTGGTGGCTAGATATTGGATCTGACCACTGAAATCTCTCCTGAGAAAGGAGAGATTGAGATCACTCATATGTACTTTGGACACTTGCTTTTTGTGAATAGATGGCAGGAACTGACATTCCTGTGGTTGTTGTGTGTCAAACAGCTGGGAGTTGAGGAATTTCATCAAGCTCAGAAGTATAATGTAGCCTCTAAGGATTTTACGTTGAATGGATCCTCATTTCTTAATAACTATTGGAATTAATTTTTTATTGTTTTTAAAATATTGAAATATTGGAACAGCAGGTTTTACAGTATTCACTGGGTGAATTCCTTCAATTCGTAGTGAAAGGATTTGTAATTTACGAATTCAAAGGCTTAGGGAAAAAAATCTTTTTGGAGTAAACAAAAAAGGAGTGATTAGAATGTTGATCTTGGAAAGTTTTAAATTGTCTAAAGATCCAGACAGATGTGAAATAAGATTTAAAACTAATTATATGACTACTTCCTGTGGGAATACTGTTTTTTAACTGTAAAAATAAAAACATAAGATGGGTCTTGATGTTTTGGACACTAGAGGGAACCAGAAAGAACTGATTGTGTTTAAAGGAAAAACACACAAATTTTAAAAATATCTGCCATTATAGATAAATGGATTGTAAATGTTGTGGAAGAGAAATCAGTTTTATTTCATAAGACTGAAACTAGTTTAAATGTGGATTTGGATTTGAGAAGTTATAAGAATGATATGCAAGGAGATGATAAACTGGTTGTACAAATAAAAATGGATGAGGCCTCCACAATTAAAAGGGACATATTAATAATAAACCACAAGAGGTATATCCTATAATGGATGTACAAAAGAGACCTGTTAAAAATTAAAATTTCTGCAACAAGAACAAAAATGAAAAGAAATTAAACTCTAAGAAAGAGATCAGTTAAAGTTTTCAAGGTTTTTCTGAGAAAAGAAAGAAAGAAAAGAAAAGAAGGAAGGAAGGAAGGAAGGAAGGAAGGAAGGAAGGCAGGAAGGAAGGAAGGAAGGAAGGAAGGAAATTGTGGGGAATAAAGACTAAAATTTCAGGGAATGACAAGAAGGAATATAAAGTTGGTTTATTTGATCAAAGGTAAAGTAGATGGGTTGCTATCTCTTATAACTGTTCTCAGATAAGAGATATTAAAATATTTTGTATTTTAAATCTATTTGATTAACAATCTAGTTATGTGTTTTTTCTGATAAACTCTGATGGATTTTGATTAATTATGATTGAATGATGAGGTTTTGGTGATTTCTTTGCAGGTAAGGGATGAGATATAGAAGGAAAAGGAAGGATGATGAAGTTGTTGTTTTTATTAAGTTTAAAGTAAATACTGAATGTTGAGTTTATAAAGTTGTTTATAAATAAGGAGATGAGATATGAAATGAAGAGATACTTTTTTGTTATTAAAGAGAAGGTGATGAGTTGTTTTAAAAACACTTTTCTTTTTCTCTTAGCTTTTATCTATATAAGTGTAATCGCTAATTAAATTAATATAAAAGAGTGATCAGTGTATGATTTGTTTTATAAACAGGCTTCCTTCATATACGCAGTTAATTTTAGTCAGTAGATATTAATTCAATACACAGATTCCTAATCTTGCTTATTTTTAGAGTGTAATTATGTCAGATATATTTGCCCACACATATGTATATACACATATACAAATAATAAATATACATCTGGCTGATATTCAGAAAGATTTCATATGTAGCTTCCAGTCTAAGGCTGGCAAGATGGAGAAATCGGGGTTTGCAGAAAATTATGGTTTGATTGTTGTCACCTTTCTTTTTGTTTATTGAAGGAATTATCTAAGATTCAGGGGTATTTTCTTTTTGGATAACTATGGTGCAGGTAGCAGGTATTTAGAGAGGAATAGAAAATACGAAGAGAAACATTACATTGTATAATGGATTTTGGTATCAAAATGATGTATTCTAATTTCTGCAGTTTTGTATTTTATAATAGGATGGAGACAGAGGATGCAGCAGGAACATGTTGGCATGAATCACGAAGTCCATAAAGTTCCATCCACAGTAACATCTGAACTGAACCTTTATACACCTTTATAATAAATTGTTTGAGTAGGATGCAAGAGAAAAAAGTTCTCTCTCTCCCTCTCTACTTTCATCAAGTCTTCCTGTATCTTCTTTGTATCTTCTGAAAATGGCTTCATGGTTCCTGTCTCAGGTTGACTGGACACTGGAACAGAAATACTTTATTCTGCAAAGGATACACCTTTACAGAAATCAAGTTTAAAAAATCTGAATATAAACAAAAATGAAATGAAATAGAATCCTGTTAGGTTAAAGCAAAGTGGATGAGCACAAGAAGAATATCCAAGGGAAAAAGGCTGAAGCATGACTACTGTTGAAAATGAATCAGCATACATCTAGAGGAAGTGAATCAGAAACAAAATATGTATTATAGTAAGAGTGTACAAAATGTAATAATAAAAATCTGAGAAGACCCTCTGAAGACAGGCTGCCTTCCATTGGGAAAACATCCATCTCCTTTGTTCCTGGAGAATTTGTCCTTTATTAAAAGCTATAGCAGGCAAGTACAAGCAGCATAACTAGCAAGATGCATGAAAGGATAGATAAAAGAGAAAACTGATTTACTACTATGCATTAGAAGAAATTTTCTCTTATCAAAAATAAAACCAGGCTATTGCTTTGGGTCTAAAGCACTTATGATCAGAGACAGGAATTTAGCATACAGAGTAGCTGGTTATGAATGCTACACTAATGCAAGCAGAACCTGTAGAGGTTTCTATAGAGACTCCCAAATTATTCTGATATTTGAAGGCATCAGAAACATCTCGAGGAACTGAAAAAACAGACCTGTGTAGAATTCTGATTGTGGAGACGGCATTAATAACTCATACCTAGCATGTCCGTGGCAAGGCCCAATGGGTCAGAGAGCTATGGAGATCTTCATATTGAATTTCATAAAAATGATGCATAAATGTGGCAACCTCATTCTTCTGCAGTTGAAAAGTCCAAATATATTAGGAAGGATTATGCTATCGAGCAAAGTTTAGGTTAAAGTTATTATAATAGCATCTCATATGATTATTAATGGTATGTGTGTTTTGTGTGTGCGCGCACACACACACATTCTGAACACATTCTGAACAGGAAATGGATTTTTGCTTTACTGTATGTAATCAGTAGATGAATAAAACTTGGAAATTGCACGAGGATTCTTCATGAAGTTTCATGATATGTATACCATGATCACAAAGAATAACAACTTATCATTTGGAGGCATATGCTTTAGGTAAATATTAACTGCAGCTTTAAACTACAACATAAAGGCACATTTAATATTATTATCCCTCTTGCTTTTAATATTCTGCTTACAGCCTCTCATGTTCTGTTCAATATGAACAAAATTTAGGATAATTATTGTGGTTTTCCTGTTGACCAAGGTCACATTCTTCCCTTTGTGATTGTACTTGAACTTCTATCACCATCAGCTACAGCAAGCAAGCTCACTATTTTCAGACAGTGCTATTATCCAACAATGAGTGGTCTTTTCACAGCCCTCCTATAGGAGAGTGTGCAACTTTCCTTTTCAATGCAGCACCTGCTGTTTTTCCATATACAATGCATGGAAGTATGACATAGCATTAAGTTTGAGGATGAAATATCCACCAAGGAAAAACCAAAGGCCAAAAAAAAAAAAAAGATGGGTATAGCAATAATGAATATTGCTGGACCAAGTTAATACTTTCACTAAATAAAACAAATTTCTGTAAACTCCCAATTTCTCATTCTGGGTTGCTTTATCCATAATACTGTAGGAATTTGGGACGACATGCACAATTGAGTTAAATCTAAGAAGACATAATACTTGACTTACAACCATTTGTTTGGTGACTGTCTGAGGTTGCAACAACACTAAAAAAAGTGAATTATGACTGGTTTTCACCCTTACGACAGTTGCAGCATCTCCATGGTCACATGATCAAAATTCAAGCACTTGGCAACTGGCATGTATTTACAACAGCTGTGTTGTCCCAGGGTCTTATGATCACTGTTTAACAGTGGTTCCCAATGTGGGGCCCACGCCCCACAGGGCGGCAATTTGATTTTTGATGGGGGCAATTGGAACCCTGTTTAAACCAAGTTAATGGCCTTTTAGGCTTCTTCTGCATGAGTAGGAGTTCACTTTTTGAATAGTAAGAATTATATGTCATGGGGGGGGGGGAGGCATCAGGATTTTAGAGATGCTTAGGTGGGGCATGGCCAAAAAAAGGTTGGGAACCACTGGTTTATAACCTTCCCAACTGGCTTCTGACAAGCAAAGTCAATGGAAGAAGCCAGATTCGCTTAACAACTGCATGATTCATTTAACAGCTGCAGCGATTTGTTTAACAACTGTGGCAAAAAAAAGGGGGGGGACATAGCTCATTTAACAACTGTCTTGCTTAGCAAAGGAAATTTTGGGCTCAATTGTGGTCGCAAATCTAAGATCACCTGTAGAGGAAATATAACTGTATATGCTTCAGGAAAATGGCAGTAGTTTTATCCCACATATTTTGCCTTAATTGGGATGTGTAGCATGTTTTTTTCTAATGAGTCAGCCCTATAGCACATACTAGAGCCTGTATTATGGATTTCACACACAAATGCATTAATAAAATTAATGTTCTATGATTAATCTTAATTTTATATAAAACATAGTTTTATAGTAACTTATGGCAAAAATAAACACTAAAAACATCTGGTATTGATACTCTTCTTAGTTAAATTTCAGCTCTGCAAGGGCACTGAGATTCAATAATAGGTAGCTTAGAATATCTCAGTCATGTATCCTTCTTTAAACTCCAGGAAATGTTCTATATTGCTGCATACAATGGAGCATATGCTGAAGTTCAATACTCGGTTATTGATAACTGCTGACAGACATTCTCTATTCTTGTTATTTGTGGAAACCATGAAAAAAACCACCCCTGTTTTCTTTGACCTTAGCGCGATATCTTTGGCAATACGGTTTGAATCAAGAGAAGGCTGGGCTAGGTAACTTATGCTTGTCGACTGGTATGGTAGCATGTTCATTTGGCTGGGAGCACTTCCTTAGCTAAGTATATCAGTGGGATAAGAATTAAAGGAGACGCCAATTACCATCTCTGATCTCAAAAGCTGCAGATAAGACCAATCACCCCTTAAGGGTGATATTAAAACTCACTCTACTGAATATAAAGCATTAAAGTAGATGGCCTTTAGACAGACAAGGAAAATGAGGATGGCATTAGCTTGCATTATTCTGATCAACCGCGCCAACAAATCCAATCCTCCGTAGAAATGCTATTAGTGTCAGCCCTCCCCCCCACCCCCCCAAAAAAAGGGAGAGGAGGGAAAAGGCTTTGTGTAAAGTCCCTGAAGGAAAAGAAGCAACTAATGTCATTAATGTGTTAACAGCCTCTGGTCACTTAACAGAGTAGTTTTAATAGGCTCTAGAGGGGAAACATGTCCAGCCCTTTTCAGCCAAAGGGTAGGTTAGAGCTGTGTGTGGGTTTTGAAGATAGTGGGTTAAGTTCCTGGGGGATTTGCCTGCCTTGTTATATATTTGCAAATGTACTTTTAATAAAGCAAATGATGGCTAACTACAATTAAGTACCAAAGGTGGCTCTTTTAACAAGCACATGCCATTGCACTGATAGGTTTAATTACATTATAAAGCTCACTGGAAAACACTTCAGGAAAAAGATATAGGGGCATCATCGTTCGCAACATTAGCATATAACAAGTCACTAGTGATTTCACTTTCCTGTCATAAGTTTGCTCCTGCATTTGAATTCTGAATTACATTTCAAGTCTCTTAAAAATAGATTTTTCCCGTAACCCTCCCCCCCATTACAAATCTCTTTACGAGAGCTTTTCCCCCCTCCTATAATAAAAGTACTGTGAAATCGCCAAAGGTCTGGGCTCAGCACTGTTTAATTATTAACACTAGAGGGCTAAAAGAAAAGGTAATATCGAACAATTGAATTCTTAGAAATATGAAGCCAAGTTTTATTTTAAAAATAAAATGATATTTTCAGGTAGATGTTTTGCTTACAAAAAACAAACAAACCCCATGATGGCCAATTGCTGTTGACTTTTAAAGGATGACATTTAGGACAGTTCTCATTGTACTGTAGGTTTCTCCTTAGCTATGAGGAAAAACACATTGGCATAAGAAAGAATGCAATGAATATTATTACCAAGGAGTGTAGTACTCCAGCTCCTCAGGCTTCTAATACCTTTATAGATTGTGCTGCCTGTCTTCTCCTCCTGTAATGGTGTGTAGGCGTGACCTTGGGAGATAGAAGGAAGATCCACAGACAAGGAAACAGCCTGGTAACAGGCGGTTCAGTCCGCAGGTAGGTGATAAGCATGAGAGGCGTTCCCTAGTTTCTTGGGAACTAAAAATAGAGGAGGGGACAAATACTTTCAGTCTTGTAGAATTGATGGCAGCTCTGTCAGGTACTCCAGATAAGAATAACAGAGTAACAGAGTTGGAATGGACCTTGCAGATCTTCTAGTCTAACCGCCTGCTCAAGCAGGAAACCCTGTACCACTTCAGACAAATGGCTGGCCAGTCTCTTCTTAAAAGTCTCCATTTGAGACTGGACAGCCATTTGTCCAGTGTTGGAGCACTCACAACTTCTGGAGGCAAGCTGTTCCACTGATTAATTGTTCTAACTATCAGGAAATTTCTCCTTAGTTCTAGGTTGCTTCTCTCCTTGATTAGTTTCCATCCATTGCTTCTTGTCCAGCCTTCAGGTGCTTTGGAGAATAGGTTGACCCCCCTTTTCTTTGTGACAGCCCGTTAGATATTGGAACACTGCTATCATGTCTCCCCTAGTCCTTCTTTTCATTACACTAGACATACCCAATTCCTGCAACCATTCTTCATGTTTTTAGACTCCAGTCCCCGAATCATCTTTGTTGCTCTTCTCTTCACTCTTTCCAGAGTCTCAACATCTTTTTTATATTGTGGCAACTAAAACTGGATGCAGTATTCCAAGGGTGGTCTTATCAAGGCATTATAAAGTGGTACTAACACTAGTCCTAACAGCCTAGGACTGCATTGGCTTTTTGGGCAGCTGCAGCTCACTGCTGGCTCATATTTAACTGATTGTCCACTAGGACTTCTCACGGTTACTACTACAGAGCAGAACCTTGCCAGACTGAAAGTAATTCTCCCTTTCTCTCCTTTTAGTGTACAGAAATCCAGTGAGGGTCCCTTCTGAAATGCTTCTCATGTGTTCTCCCCATCTTTGTACAAGTAGTCCTCGACTTATGACCACAATTGAGCCCATTTCTTTTGCTAAGGGAGTCATTTGTTAAGTGGTTTTTTGCCCCATTTTACAACCTTTCTTGCCACACTTATTAAATGAATCATTGCCATTCTTAAGTTAATAACACGGTTGTTAAGTGAATCTTCATTGACTTTGCTTGTCAGAAAAGGGGATCACATGATCCTGGAACACTGCAACCATCATAAATATGAGTCAGTTGCCAAGCATCAGAATATTGATCACATGACCATCGGGATGCTGCAATAAGTGTGAAAAATGGTCATGCGTCACTTTTTTCAGTGCCATTATAATAATATAATCAATAAACGAACTGTAAGTCGAGGACTACTTGTACTGACCTGCCTCTTATCAGAATATTGCCTAACTTGTGGGTCCTCCTCTGTTTCCCAAGGTTATTCCCACATACCATTATATTTCTCCACTATGCTGTTCTCAGGATAAGAGAGGAAGGTGATTTTATAGTTTAATGTTTCAAATTACAAACAAAAATCTTAAGATGCCAGCTACCTGGATATTTTTCCAGCCCCAGGCAATATTTTTAAGTGCACACAATCTATCCTGCCTCTCCCCATCCTTTTAGCTTTCCACCTGATTCTAGTACTTCTGAACCAGCAAAGAGTTATGCCAGTAGCATCTGCGGTGTAAATTTATAACTGAGTGATGGTTTCTGACATTTATGTATATACAAGCTGCTACATCTTTCTCCATTCTCCCTTCCATGACAGCTCATGAAATTTCCTTGTCAGAATCTGCTATTTTCTTGCAAGAGTGGCACAGCCTGATGGATGAGAGGACCCTCCAGGAAAGGAAGGTGATGTAGAATCGTTTGAAGATTTTGAAGAAGCACTAAAAGTATCTGTCAGAGATACTTTAGATTTACAAATACTAGAACTGGTTCATGAGGCTGAAGTTTATGGCCCAGACCTGAGTTTTAAAATAATTGCTTTGGAATTCACAAGGGTCAGAAGAAAAAGCTTGGAGCAGAACTTAGAATATACTCTTACCAATATTTGATTTGCAAACAGCTATTATTAGCTTTCATGATAAAAGTCTAAGAAATGTGTTTTTTCAATTGCAATTTCTCTCTCTCTCTCTCTCTTTTTTGTTTCTTTCTTTCCAGAAAATATGGAATATTGGGAAAATTTTCCCTATGTAGTATTGTCCAGATATGGTGGGCTACAATTCCCAATATTCTTTATCAGTTGGCTTGGGATTCTAGGAACTGTACTCCAATGAATCTAGAAAGTAGGAAGATCGAGTAGAGAAAGATGTACTATATTAAGAGTTTTAATTAAAGTCTGCATTTGTCTTACTGGTTGTGAAACCAGTATGTGGGGTAATTCTGGTTCCCATGGCTAGAGATCACTACGATTTTGGCAGCCTGGATCTGGTAGCCTCACTCAAAATGCCAAATTGCACATAGACCTCATGCTGAGCAACATTAGCTACAGCCAGGAAATTTGAGTATCCCAAAATGATTTGCTTTCTTTTCAATCAACAAGAAACCCAAAGCTGATCTGATCCCCTTCCAGCAAAATAATGTATTACCGTATTTTAATTATTATTTCCTGGTTTGCATTAGGCTACCAAAGTTCTCCAGCTAAGCTCATCCTCTAGTGTCTGAGGCTCAAAATGGGGATCAGAAGACCTCTGAGGAAATTCATTGCCACATCCTGGTACATTTGGGGATGCACGTCTGGGCTCTCCTAACACCTGCTTCTCTCCTGTGAATCTAAAAGAAAATCTCAGGAACAAGGGAGACAAGAAAACAACCACAACACTTTTTGGGCTCTGTGCCCTCTAAACTCTTCCCAACTTCCCCTCTTCTCCTTAACCTCTTCAGAGGTCATTTGCAATCGAAGGATGAGGTCATATTTAAAACAGAGGAAAAGAACCACGTAAAATTTTCCCAAGGAACAGCAACCCGCCCCACAGGAGCCCGTTATGAAACAACAGAGAAGTCTGAGGGGGGGGGGGAAAGGGGGGGCTGAAATATTCCAGATGGTCAGATCTGCAAGCCAGACACAATGTTACTTTGGATTAAGACCAATTCAAGATACGAGGCGATGCATTACGACTTTAAAAAGAAGTGCATGCTAAAGAGGAGGAGGAGGAAGAGAAGTTAACTTGCAAAGAACGTCTTGTCACCCTTCTGAAGTCCCACCGCAGCTACAGTAAAAGTTTAGATTAAGGCGGAAGCGAGCGGCCGCCCCCCCCCCCCATGAATTTTATTTCCTTCTTCCCATCATATTCCTTTCCCCGCAGTTCTTTCCTCTTCGTCTCCCGGTGGAAGCGACGGGCCTTCGGCCAAATTTAGGAGGGCAACCCTTCAACGCGCAGCCGGCTTGCTTTCAGCACCACCGTTCCTCCAGCGGTTTGATAAAGAGCGAAGGCTCAGTCAAGTGAGGGCAAAGCGGCTGAAAGGACGGGTCATAGTAGCGTCGGCGGACCCGGCAGCGCATGCTCAGCGCCACTGCCACCCGCTTTCTAGGCACTCAGGCCGGCCGGCCTGGCAGCGGCGCTGGCTTGCGCAGTCCTAAAACGCCGAGCGGGATGGACTTACGCGCTCGGGCTGAGAGGCGCAGAACTCCTCCGGCCGGCCTCGCCGCCGTTCCTCCAGCAAGTTCATGGAGGCCCGGCCCAGGCAGTCAGTCCATCTCTGTCCGCGCTTAAGCTCCCTGGGCCGCTACTCAGGTGACTTCGCGCCCGGCACTCCGCCCCCTCTTCTCGATAGCCAATCCTCTTAATTTAGCCGCGGAAGGCAAAGGCTCCTTCGGCCGCGCTGCTTTCGCTTAGAGTGGCAAGGCCCGACGGGCAGCCCCAGAGCTCTGCCGGGGGCAGTAAGCAGTTCCGTAACACCTAGAAGTATCGGGGCTAGAAGTCCAGGACGCAACTCCGGGGCGTAGCTAAGCCGCAGCTAAGTCGCCAGGGCCACCTTGCCTTGGTCAGTTCGCTGCAGCCAACTCACAATGGCCAATTCATCACAAGACAACTCGCCACAGGACAATTCAACAATTCGATTTAATTATTTAAAATAATTAAAACATTTTGTCATTCACATGTCATTTTGTGCTTCCTTTATTATCCTTTCTTTAATGATTCTATTCCACCATTTCTTCCATAGAGGTGTAACTCTTGTCTCACACCCAGTTGTCCTGGGATGAGTTGGCCGCCGTGAGTTGGCCACTGCAAATTGGTTGCGGTGACCTAGACCCAACTTGGCGCTCCAAGAAGTGAAGAGGCGTGCTTTCGATATCTCTCGAGCTGTCGCCAATTATTAAGGAAAATTCTGATTCATGCATCCCGATAAAGTATGGTTCGTTTAACTGTGGCTTTTTGAATGCACTACCCATGGCTGGCTTCACATCATGCAAAACGTAGTGGTATTCTATGTGTTGGTGTCTTTGGCTGGGATGAGTGGAAACTTTATTTTCTGCAGCCTGGGGCATACCAGAAGGCTTTGGCTATCCACAGTACAGGTAGTTCTATATATGATGCAAAGCTGTAATTGACTTCATTATCCCATTTCTCTGAATGAATTGAAATGAATTGAAAACAATTGAAAACAATTCAACATTGTTTTGTTGTAAATCTAAAATAGCATAGGGCACTCACATAAACAGACACTGCAAAATAATGTACAGTCTCATTTTATATTTCAACACATTTTGCTTAGATTTTTACTTTTGAATCATAGTTCAGTTCCACGTATGTATCAGTTTATACATTTTGATGCACAATGATAAGATATATATATATATATATATATATTAGCAGTAACATTTAATACAAACTAAATTTTAAAAAGAATAGTAAGAAGGAAAAAGTGGAAGAAAAAGAGGAAAGAAAAGAATATAATAAAGAAAAACAAATATATAAAGAAATAATGTCCAACCTTCACAAGTATAAACCAGTTTAGTGGCTCTTCACCCTCTCTGAGTTACTTTTTTATCTCTTCAGCCCTATCCCATCCTCTTACCAATAAACAAATCCATAAATACCATCTTTTCAGTCCTGTCAGCAGAAAGTCCATAAAAGATTGCCAGAAATAATGCCTATTTTAATCTTGATAAAAAGAACAACCTTATATTCCATCCTTTTATTTCTAACAGCCTTGAGGTTTAGTTCATTCAAATATTGTCGTAGAATTTGATTTCTCTTCCATTTTTTTCTTTGTCCCATAGAGTTCTTCAGGGTTAGGGTTAGGGTTCTTTTGTAAATCTTTTGTAAATTGTAAGATTCTTTTGTAAATCCAGTAAGAAAAAAATACTCTCTTGGCTGGTCATTTTTATTTCCCTTTTAAATTTTGAAACCTTTTAGTGGGTCCAATGAAACATCATTTTCTAATTTTCTTGGCCTGTTGGTTGTAAATTCACTTTTGATACCATCTCTATCTTGTCAAATAAAATGTGTTATAGATCTGTCATTTCTTCAATAATATCTTTCAGACATAGTCTATCTACTGAAGCAGACATCATTACTGACCCTGTTGATGTTGTAGCTACTAATTTCCAACCCCATTATTCAAAGGTCCTTCAGTATTTTTATTGTTATAATGTTTTGCAACATTTTACAGGCTTTAAGTAAAAAAAATAGCCACTTCTAGGGTCTAGATTTTGAAATCATGAAATTGCTTATCTTATTTGTGTCTTGTAAAAACAAAAATAAAATCTAATTCCCATGAGAAATTATTTGTTTTATTACGGTATTAATTCCAAAATCTTATTACAAAAGTTTCACTATTCCAATTTTATCTGAATTTTTAGTCCATGTGTAACTTTTTAAGATCAAAATCTTATTTAGCTTTTTGCTGTTTATTTCAGTTTCTTTAAATTTTTAAGTTTATGGGCGATCTGTCCTCTCCTTAACTGGAGAGGTTTCAAGGTACCAGTCTCCTCACCAGTTCCTTGGTCTTTGCCATTGTTATTGGCTTCCATTTTTTGGAACTTAAGAGCCATGTTAAGTTCACCATACTTTCCCTCAAAGTCCAGATTACTAGTGTTCAAGTGCATTGACATTAGCTATCTGAAATAATGTTGCTAACCCTCATTCATTTGCTTCCTAATAACCTTCTTTGAAAGATTAACTGAACCACAAGGTGGCTCTAGATGACATCCAGAGAAAAAAGTAAATTCCTAAAATTGTTGTGTAACTCTACTGATAGATAAGAAGACAGTGGTAAATGGCTGTATAAGTAGTCCTTGACTTACAACCATCTGTTTAAAGACTTTGGAATTACAGCAAAACTGAAAAAAGTGATTTATGACTGTTGCAGCAATGTTACAGGTATGTGATCAAAATTTGACCAGTTGGCAACCAGCATGTATTTATGGTAGTTGCAGCATCCTGGGGTCTCATAACTGCAATTTGCGACCTTTCTAGGGGCTTCTGAAAAGCAAAGTCAATGGGAAAACCCAGATTTGCTTAATGATTATGTGATTTGCTTCACAACTACTGCAGAAAATGGTATAAAATTGGACACAATGATCACATCAATTAGAGATGAAGTTCTGGTCCCGACTGGTCATAAGTTGAGGACAACCTCAAGTCAAAAGCTCCCAATTCAGTATCTTATAGGGCGAAAGGAGATTCTAAGGAAAAAAAATGGTTTAAGGATGCTAACTATAAAATCATTGGATAAAACCTAAAACATAATTCCTAATCTACAGAGAAATAAGTCTTTAGCAAGCATACCTAGTAAAACAAAAATTAAACAATTCAACATTCCTTGATAAAAGTTTTTACTGTTTATTGGTACCTGTTTCCTGAAAAAATCCTCTGTCTGAATTATTTCTGGAGTTCCTTGGATTCCAATAAATTAATGATAAAGCTGCTGTGAAGATAGGCAGTTCTCTTCCCAAGCTTGGTCTATAGCTTAGGCATTCATAATATCCTATTCAAAATGCAGAGGTGAATGCCAGTAGAGGTTCTAAGAGAGGTAGAGAACCTTATTATGTCCTTTTTCTTAATATGAATTTCAATGGGCGACTAATGTGGCAATCAAAGTCAAAAATATTTTTCTTGATAATTCCTGTAGGAACTTTTAACTGTACAGCATGATGATACAACTCAGCAATTTTGAAATCTCAATACCAAGATTATTTTTTCCACCATGTGGAAGACGTGAATGTTCATATATTACAAGGATCAGAAAACCTTAAGTATCAACTTTCTCCATACAGATAAGGGTTTTCCAGACAGCTTTAAACAAAAGAATGTTCTGGAAAGTTTCCTCATGTAGACAAGTGTGATTCTATTTACAGTATTCATTTCAATATTTAGAGCTTGTTCAAGAATTTCAGGTACATTATTTGATGTTAAAAAAAACTAACCTATTTTATAATTCTCCCACTATATATTCAGAGAAACTAAGAGCTTTATTTTATGCATGAGGAAAAATAATCTCTATTGGAATGTTGGAAACAGTATTGTGCAATAAACAATGACATACTATACAAATTTCAACTTGCCAAAAGTAAAGCATTTTCTGCAGAAAATGTTGACCCTTGAAACTTTTACAGCCCATACTTTCTCTCCCTATTTCATTTTCATCTGATTATTTCATTCTCTTTCCATATTCCAACTGCCCCCAGATGTGTCTCATACACATACTGAAACTAGAAGTCTAAAACATAATAACAAACTCTAATTTTGTCCTAAAGACAGGAATATTCTTGGGTACAGTGATACTTGTGATCTTCTAATATGAAAAAAAAAAAATAGCAATAGCAGTTACCACTCCGTAGTGCTTTAGAGCACTCTCTGAGCGGTTTACAATGTCAACATATTGTCCCCATCTATCTGTGTCTTCATTTTACACAACTTGGAAGGATGGAAGGCTGAGTTAACCTTGAGCTGGTCAGGATCGAACTCTTGGCTGTGGGCAGAATTAGCCTGCAATACTGCATTCTACTTACTGTGCCACCACGGCTCAGGAGCACAGAAAAACCATTCATGAATGTTAAGAATTGCTAGGTTAAACAACAACAAATTACATCTGGATATTCCTTTTCTTTTATAGATGTTAAATATGCTATTGCCTCTAATTCCACATCTGCTTGTGCTAAATATACTGTACATACCTGCTACTGCTTGTATGCAGTGGTGGGTTTCAATTTTTTTTACTACCGGTTCTGTGGGCGTGGCTTGCTGGGCATGGCGTGGCTTGGTGGGCGTGGCAGGGGAAGGATACTGCAAAATCCCCATTCCCTCCCGATCAGCTGGGACTCGGGAGGCAGAGAATAGATGGGGCGGGGCCAGTCAGAGGTGGTATTTACCGGTTCTCCGAACTACTCAAAATTTCTGCTACCGGTTCTCCAGAACTGGTCAGAACCTGCTGAAACCCACCTCTGCTTGTATGTCATGCAGCATTCTTCTAAAACAATATGCAGCACTGGCTATAGATCTCAACTCTAATCAGTAATGTTTAGATAACTTCTCTTGTAGTTTTCAGCTTTTCTGCACAAACTGGAATTTAAGATAGGGTTGATATTTCAAGGGTTGTCATTTTAAAAAAGAGATAAGTGTATTATACTTATTCCCATGCTCCTATCCCCATCCCACCCTCTCTTTCTTCCTTGCTTGCTTGCTCTTTCCTCCCCATCACAAAGGAGAAGAAAACTATGATTTTTCAGGAAGAGTAATTTAGAATTCTGATTTGTTAGGAAGATAATATGGTCAGCAGAGAGTGGTTATAGTTTCCTCTACAAACATTTTCTGATCCACATTAGTTTAGTTAAATTACACTACAGTTCCACCAGGTTCAGGACAGGGGAGACTTCATGATATAAAAATGATTGAGGATGTGTATATAAAAACTTAAGGGACTGCACTGGAATAAACATTTTGAGAACTAAAGCAATTGCCATCTGTTTTTTTACAAAAATGTATCATTGTTCAAATTATTATACACATGGCTATATGAATGAAATCTAAAAACATTAGATTCTGACCTTAGCTTCTAGGCAAAAATATTAAGATTAGTTTGTTGGTTGGCACTTAAGAGCCACCTATGGAGCAGGTGCCTGCTCTAACTCAGTTAATATTATATTAACATATCTATGTTAATATACAGTATAGATGTTGACTCTTAGCAACATGTAGATTTTCTGCATGCCAATCTATCCCTGTTTTTTAAGTCTTCCAGTGGTATACTGATTGCCACTGTAACTAAATCCATCCATTCTCCTGGTGGTCATCTTTTTCTTCTTTCCTTCCATCTTTCCCAGCATTAAAGCCTTCTCTGGAGAGTTAGGTCTTTACGTATTATTCTTGAAGTAGAATGGTCATTTATGTCCTACGTGTGTACTTTTGGTTGATTTCTTCAATGCTCTATTAGTTTGTTTTCTTGACTGATTAAGATATTCTCAGAAGTCTTCTCCAACGTCGAAATTCAAAGCCATCAACATTTTTCTTATCCTACTTCTACTAAGTCCAACTTTCATTTCCCTAGCATCAGAGGTGGGTTCCTCCCGGTTCGGACCGGTTCGCCCAAACTGGTAGCGACCTGCTGGTGATGTCACAGTGACATCATGGATCCGGTTCGGTCGGTGCCAGTCCGTGGGTGCCACCATCTTTTATTTTTATTTTTTGAATGTTTTTCCGGGTTTTTTTTCTTCTGCGCATGCGCAGAAGCCGAGTTTCTGGCACTGCGCATGCGTCGCCATCTTGTTTTCGGCTTTTTTTGGGGGGGGGGTTAATTTTTTGGCACTGAGCATGCAAAGCTGGCTGAGGAACTCTGGGAGTTGAAGTCCACAAGTGTTAAAGTTGCCAAGGTTGGAGACCCCTGATCTAGTCCATTAGTCTCTTCTCACAATGGCCAGCCAACTGCATAAGAAAGTCTACTAGCTATATTTCCTAAAGGAAGGCAAGAAGGCACCCAAAGGAAGACTATAGATAAATTATATTAGGAAATACATTAATGTATATCACTCGCTGTTCTCAGGATCTAGTTTTAAGAAATAGTGCCTCCAGGTAAGCAACACTCATTCAGCTATTACGTTTGGCAACTGTTAATGTATACAAGCAAGATGAGAAATTAATTCTAGTTAAGATGCCATATCTATGGCTCTCTTTATATTGAAATTATAATTATTTGTAAAACATTATTGTAATAAGGTGCTTACCTAGAAGGGCATTCTAAATTAGTTCTCTCATTCTTCTACAATATAACCATATTCTGCATTAAATATTGTATTATCTGCAGAATAGGTTGTCATGGAGATTTTTATGTAGTATATTTAAAAACACACTTGTTTAATGAATAACCACGCTATAAGAAGGCTTAGGGAAACCTGTCTTTTAATAATGTAATGATATTGTTCTCTTATTATCAATTATCTTTGATTATATGTAACATCAGTAAATCGAAGTGTATGACATAGTCACTCAATGACAGATATTTTGATTTGATTATTAAGCTCTGGACTCCAGATGCATTGTTTTTCAGACTGGCATTTATTTCAAGACTAAGTCTTAGGGCTTACTCCAATACAGCCTGCTTAATTTGGTTGTGTTACTCAGGGGTGGGTTCTGGATCCTTTTGCTGCCGGTTCGCTCAGGGTCGCCCTCGCAGCAATCAAAAGATAGCTTCTGCGCATGCGCAGAAGCAAAATCCAAGATGGCGGCGCCCACGGTGACACCGACAGAACCGGCTCCGTGACATCATCGCCGGTTTACTAACAGTCCTAAAGAACCAGATAGAACTGGTAGGAACCCACCTCTGGTGTTACTCCAATAAAATGCGGGGGGGGGAGGGCATATTCTTCTACACATTGTGTTTTTGATTGATTTCAAAATAGTAAGTTTCTTTTTCATTTTGATAATTAAAACTTCAAGGTGCTTAATTCTTACACTGCAAAGTTGAGATTCACTGATAATGTAGCGACCAATTGTGTCATGTGCAGAAAAAACATGTCCACATGTGAAAGTTCTAATTTACTGATTTATTGCTAAATCCTATTCACAGGAATCTTCTCAGACTAACGGTCTGCAATCTGGACAAAATTAGATAAAGGTCAACTGGCATTTGGAGTGGGTGGGTGTTGAAATTCATTCTTTTGTGCCTACCTAGTGATTCTAAACTAATGTTTCATTTAACTTCTCCTCCCATTTCTGCCAGTTTCTCTCCTATACATTTAGATTGATGTACTAATTTAGATTGATGATGGGGTGCTTGAGTATGAAGCCAGTGAGTCAGCCCATATTAATCAAGCCCAGTTCTTTGCCAATATAGAATATTGCATAGCACATCAATAAAAAAAGTGGGGGAATCTGACTTTTTTAGAATCATAAAATAAATAGAGCTGGAAAGAACATTTAGGCCATGAAGTCCAACTACATTATAAAAATAAAACTGATTCTACTGAAAAAAACCAAACCCCGCATTTAACAATGTATTTTCTCACGAATAAAGGCGAATACACGTGTCGCAGGCAACTTGGAAGACTAAATCTCTGGTCATGGTGACCGACCCAGATTGGATCCTGCAATGTATTTTCTATTTCAAATCTGAATTATGGATTCAGTTAGCACTGAGATTTCTTACTAGTTATGTTGACAATCCGAACAGTTCTACATATTTTCAAAATGCATTTGTTTTTTCCAAATACACTGAGACTTTTGGCCATATTTCTAAAAATATTTAAGGCCTACTTCACTAACAACCCCTCTCCCCGCTCCAATAGCTTATAATAAGAATGAAAGCTTTAAGAGAGAGTCACTCATCTTTAGAGACTGTTAATGCCACCTACAGACAAAGAACTATCTTTACAACGCTGATTTGTAGCAAGAGTCATTTCTATGTTAAGAGCTTAATTAGCTCTGTTAGTTTAAAAGCAAAACATATTGTTAGATTGCCTCTTTCTTAATAAGATTAAAAAGGATTTAGGAATAGTAGGTATGAGCATTTTGGCTATTTGCTATCTAAATAAGCTTGTTTCTGAAGTTTATTAGAGTTCTGCCTTTTGTTCTTGGTAGCTTCTTGGTGTCTAACATATGTATGTGTATGTCCGGAAAAGAATCATGACATGCACAAAATGGAACGGAAAATGGTCCCTTCTGGCTTTGTCAACTTTCTGCAATCTGATTTGACTCTTACATGTTAAAACAAAGTATGGAAGTCTGTGTTGGGTTATTTTGCGCTAGAGAAGCATATGAGTTTACAAAGTAAAATTTATTGCATTTTCAGACATAATAGAAATTGCTTATGGCAGTTTCAAACATGTGGATTTATTTTTAAAGAATATAAAACTAAAGAACAATTAAAAGATTTCCTTAATGGACCCCAGGGGATATTTTGTGGAGTGCCCTCAATGGAGAAACTCACCTGGCACTTATCGTACAGTTCTCTTGGTTTCTGTGTAATCATGGAAATATTTAAAAATAATTTCCAAGGCTGTCCCAATTGTGCTTTTTCAAGAGGCAATTGGACTTTCTGGTTTTTCTTTGAAGACGTTTCGCTTCTCATTCAAGAAGTTTCTTCAGCTCTTCTTCAATGAGAAGCGAAATGTTTTAAAAGAAAAACCAGAAATCCAGTTGCCTCTTGAAAAAAGCACCTTTGGGACAACCATGACCTGGATGACTGAGAATCTCCATAGTCAACTTCCACGGCTGTTTTACAATTACTTTTACTGTGATGTTTTTTTTATGTACTGTAATGTTATTGACACCTGTAACTACACTATTTGCTGTTTTACTTTAACAAATTTTGAAGTTACTTTTCAAGAAAATAATGTGTACTACTATACTGTGTAGAGTAGAAATATAGTCTTCAACTTACAACCATTCATTTAGCAACCATTTGAAATTACAATGGCATTGAAAAAAGTGATTTATGACCAGTCCTCACACTTACTACTATTGCAGCATTCCACGGTCATATGATCAAAATTTGGATGCTTGGCAACTGGCATATGTTTACAATGGTTGCAGCGTCCTGGGGTCATGTGATCATCATTTGTGACTTTTCCAGCCAGCTTCTGACAAGCAAAGTCAGAATGGGGGGAAGCTGGAATGGGGGAAGCTGGATTCACTTAACAACTACCGGTATATGATTCGCTGTAGCACAGTGATTTGCTTAATAACCATGGCAAAAAGGTTGTAAAATCAGGTTCGATGCACTGAACTGTTTGCTTAGCAACAGAAATTCTGCTTCCAATTGGGGTCATAAGTTAAGGACTATTTGTATATAACAAACAAACAAGCAAGCAAGCAAGCAAGCAAAAACACAATTCTGCTTGACCTAAACATGAATTTTATAAAATGAAGCGTTTGGGCATTCAAAATCCGTTTTATTAACAAATGAGAAAGTGGCATTCTGATGTTAAATGCCATTAACGTCTTTTAAATTTCCTTCCAAATAAGTGAACTAATGACTGCAAATATTACATGGCTTTGCCCAGTGTTGGATATTCATCACGATGCAGTTTTCATTGTAAAAATACAATGCAAACCAAGCAGCAAGGAAGTAGGTTAAACTATAACAACTTAGGTAAATAAAACATGATATTTAGAATCCTTTCATAACATTACAGTTCACTGCCTTTCAAGGCACAATCTCAAAAACATATGAGCAAGTTTGGGGTAAAATATGGGATCATTTCTTTCTACCCAATTATCATCTCTGTGGTGTTTGGGAAAATACCACACACATTCCTTCAATTTATAAAAGGTTTTATGTATGCATGTATGTACCCACACACAGATACACAAGCTCCCTAATGCAATCAATATAAAATGGCGTTTATGATCCCAACAGTACTTCAATTTCCCAGATCTAGAAGGTGGTATGTTAATAGAAAAAGGTAGGTGGTGAGCAGTTTTAAAGGATTTGTTGTAGACATTTGGTTATGTGTTTTATGTATTTTATTATATAGCCATGGAGAAATAAAATTAATGTAAAGAATTTAAGAATAGAATAGAATAGAATAGAATAGAATAGAATAGAATAGAATAGAATAGAATAGAATAGAATAGAATAGAAGAGAATAGAATGGAATAGAATAGGATAGAATAGAATAGAAGAGAATAGAATAGAATAGAATAGAATAGAATAGAATAGAATAGAAAAGAATAGAAACGAAGAAAAAAGAAAAGTA
>QLTV01001179.1:241031-282079 GCA_003457575.1 Thermophis baileyi | reverse complement strand
CACACCACACGAGCACACAATAGATACAAACTTAACGTAAACCGATACAAACTAGATTGCAAAAAATCTAGTGGTCAATGCCTGGAATACATTACCCGACTGTGTAGTTTCTTTCCCAAACGCCAAAAACTTTAACCTTAGACTGTCCACCGTCGACCTCACCCCATTCCTAAGAGGTCTGTAAGGGGCGTGGATAAGCGCACCAGTGTGCCTACCGTCCCTGTCCTAATGTACCCATATATTTGTAAAATTTCTTGTACTCATAACCATGCTTGTACTTATATATTCACAAACATGTTTATACTCTGTTTATACTTTGTTTGTAATCATATGTACGCTTGACAAATAAATAAATAAATAAATAAAAATAAAAAATTTCTGCCTTAAGCAGAAAGCCTATTGGGTGATCTTGGGCCGGCCGATCTCTCTCAGCCCTAGAAAGCAGACAATGGCAAACCACTTCAAAAAAAAAAAGTGTAGGGATTATCCACGAGTCAAAAACTGACTGAAAGGCATAAAATAACTAAAGAAAAAAATGAAATATTATATCAAATACTCTTTATTCATGAAAAGACAACTCATAGCACCAAGCAGTATCACCCTCTTGTATCTTAGTTTCATAAGCTTTAGCAGTATTTCCTAGGAGCAACATAAAAGTGTACTAAGTTCTAGCTGTCAGAACAGATCCTATAAGATCTGTTGGTGGTTAGCTGCAAACATTTTGAAAATTAATCCATTCTCATTCATTATTAAAAGCTAAGAGGTCACTACTAAGTATACTGTACTAAGTACTAAACTGTATAAACATCTCTCAGAGTTTATAATATGCTAAAGAAAGAAGATAAATGCCCCAGAAAAGGTATGATCTGTTTCCATTTATTTATTGGGTTTGTCAACTCAATAGTAATCTTTCATATGTGCTTTCTCTTTAAATCTCTCTCTCTCTCTCTCTCTCTCTCTCTCTCTCTCTCTCTCTCTCTCCTCTCTCTCTCTCTCCCTCTCCCCCTCTCTCTCCCCCCTCCCCCTCCCCCTCTCCCTCCCTCTCCCTCTCCCTCCCCCCTCTCAACAATTCAGGACTTTGAGCAAACATCTATCTCTACTGAGCGGATCCATTGCTCTCTGATTGATTGCAGACTATAGTTTGGTACTTATTTAGAGATCTTAATAGAAGCATTCTCTTCTTTTATGAGCCATGGTGGCGCAGTGGTTAGAATGCAGTACTGCAGGCTATGCAGTACTGCAGTACTGCAGGCTATGCAGTACTGCAGGCTACTGCTGCCTGCCGGCTGCCTGCAAATTGGCAGTTCGAATCCCACCGGCTCAAGGTTGACTCAGCCTTCCATCCTTCCGAGGTCAGTTAAATGAGGACCCAGATTGTTGGGGGCAACATGCTGACTCTGTAAACCACTTAGAGAGAGCAAGGAAGGGAGAAAATGGGCAGAACTTGGGATGCAATGGAAGAGTAACTGGTATTAAATGGAAAGGGCCACCACTTAATAATTACACACTTATGGAAGATGGTTGAAAGATGTTCCAGAATCAATTCCTGACTTCTCTAATTAGTATTCTTTTCTGGAGAACCTAGGAGTTCCTACTCATTGATCTGAGGGCTTGACTGCCTCATGTTAGCTATGCTGTTGGTACCATAAATTCACTTTGTCAATCAGCATGACTATTAATGAGAGAAGCTTGGAGATAGTCTCCTGCAAGTGACTCCTTTTGTGTTGCAAATTATTAGCATGAATAAGATGCAAAGGGTATTCACTGCACAGTGTTGTTTAAAACAGATCGGTACTAATTTTAATAATTTATACCAATGCTTGCTAAATAATAATTTGGTGGGGAGCATCAAGAACTGACTACACAAAGTTCCTTTTGTACTGAGAACTTTTGTTTTCTTGAAATTGATATTTTTAGCTTGGAGAACATGAATGATCAATGTTTCCCTCTTTAGAAGCTACTGTGAGGCTGCAGCAAAGTGGACAGCCATTGTTTCTTAACTTTACAGATTTTGAAGTCCTCTCAAGTCATTCCTGCCAAGAGGCCTATGCTGTGGAGTTGGTAATGAGCCATTTAAAAACTATCATCCCAGTGGATGAAAGGCGAAGGGGGCCTGCCTCAAAACACTGCAGTTGGAAATGCTGCTAGGCAGGATTTTCAATCCTTTCCATTTCACTGCATTTATTCCCATACCCAATAATCATAATTCTTTTGCCACTTTGCATGCAGAGTTCTCAATGAATAGTCTTGATTCTTCCTTGCAAGCCAGGCTATGTTTTCCTTTATATGGATATATTTTTTCTTTTATGAGTCAAAGTTTGCTGACTCCTCTCTTTTGTGAATGCTGATGTGCTGTTTGCCCACATATGCATCAGCACTCACATTCAATATGAGAGGCAATGATTTGTGCCCTATTCAGCATTAGTGGTTTGCTTCCAACCAGCATATTATAATAGTTGAGTTTCTATTCTTTTATATGAAGTGAAAACAACAACAATAACAAAAAACAAAAACAAAACCTAAGTCATTTATCTAAAGGGATTGATTAGATTTGGCAACTCCACTGACATTGTGCCAAGTATTCTGTTGGTTCTAATTTAAGATTAACTGTGGCAATAAACTTGTGTTAATGGGGTGGGCATGGTTATTCATCTCTAATATATTATCACCATTTAATTGCTTTTGATGCAAGCATTACTATTCACTGGGAGGTATTGCCTCTCAGCTGTCATATGACATTGGATGGCAAAAATACCCAGTTGCTTTTCTAACATTAAAAATGGATGGCATTTATAGCAATTATTCTAAAGTTGCTCACTTAGCTTACAATGAATTCAGAATAAATATGAGCAAGGCTCGGTGGAGTGTTCTATCCTTTAGTCTCAGTTGTCATAGTGAATACACACACACATTTGGGAAAGGATAGCTGGCATTAGGAATTACTGGCCATATCCTGCCCCAAATTAATAAGTAACAGAAAATGAACACCATAAAGAGCCGGTGTATAGGCACAGTATGATTTAAAAAAAAAATTAAGATGTGGGCTGTGATAAAAAATACAGGGGAGCTTTGATAACTTCATTGTGGTCACCATCTTAATTTTTTTTTTATATACCCAGTGGACAGCCCTGATTGAGAGCTATCTTATATCTAAATGAATTTTTATTTTAAAGTATCCAACTATATATTAATAGCGATAATTTCTGCAATACGACTCTTTGCTTTGCTCTTCATAAAACCAACATGGTGGTGTAGGATGTTATAACTCTTATTTCATGCAGAAGAATTTTTGGGAATGGGAGAATGTATCGGTTTCAGTTTCTCATGCTTTCTCACTTTTCCATGAATTAATTCAGTTATTCCATCATTGTTCCAGTTTGAGATGTGCTTTAAGAACATGTAATCCATTTTGAGTATCTTTAAGTGTGCATATGCATTTTTGTTCTCTGATATGCATTTTGTTTCTATTGTTTCTATTTATAGAAAATAGAACTATGTTTCTATTTTCTCCATCTTTTTGTGTCTGTTTCTAAAATCTGAACTGGAGATTTTTTTAAAGAATTTGAACTGGATTGGAAACTTTAGAAAAATGTAAGTAACAAAGAGATTTCACAGAATTATGTTTGGTTTGTGGATTGATTCTATTCATAAATCCAAAATTAGAAAAGTCTACATTTGGATGTGAAGTAAATGAATTTCTCTTCTATCCTTATTTTGTAGTTCCAATATTTCTTAAGGAGAGCAGGATGGAAAGATTGTGCTAAATAATTAATGCTGTCTAATTTTAAGCTGCCAACATTGGTATTCAAAGAATTCTTTCCATGACTGTCAGCCCTCTAACACAGTGTTTCTCAGCCTTGGCAACTTGTGGATGTGTGGACTTCAACTCATGCTGGCTGGGGAATTCTGGGGATTGAAGCAACACACATCTTAAAATTGCCAAGGTCGAGAAACACTGATCTAGATCTTTGTAGCAAATTAAAGAAATCTATTTTTTTAAAAAAAAAAATGACAGGGATGGGAATGAGCAGGGAATCCACCGATGTCATCCTAATCGATCTTGACATAAGTAGTTGCGGTAGAAAAGAGTTATTGCTTTATGATGCCTTTAGCTACTGTGTGAGTAGAAATAGCCCACCATGAAAGATGAAGATAGAGATAAGTTGGGCTCCTGTTGACTGCCCATTTGTCATTACCTTCTTTCAGGGTGTTTCTCAACTTTTGAATCTAGCCTATCATCTTGGCTTTTTGTATGTGTATCTCACATCCATGACTAATCCGGCCTACATTTGGTCAGCTTCCAAGGCTTGTTGTTAGTTGCGAAGTCGTGTCCGACCCATCGTGACCCCATGGACAACGTTCCTCCAGGCCTTCCTGTCCTCTACCATCCTCTGGAGTCCATTTAAGCTCACGCCAACTGCTTCAGTGACTCCATCCAGCCACCTCATTCTCTGTCGTCTCCTTCTTCTTTTGCCCTCAGTCTTTCCCAGCATTAGGCTCTTCTCCAGTGAGTCCTTCCTTCTCATTAGGTGGTCAAAGTATTTGAGTTTCATCTTCAGCATCTGGCCTTCTAAAGAGCAGTCAGGGTTGATCTCCTCTAGGACTGACCGGTTTGATCGCCTTGCAGTCCAAGGGACTCGCGGGAGTCTTCTCCAGCACCATAGTTCAAAGGCCTCAATTCTTTGGCGCTCAGCCTTTCTCATGGTCCAACTTTCACAGCCATGACTAGAAGGCTAGAAGCTTTCCAAGGCTAGAAGCTGTTAAAAGGTCTGCCTGTTTTGAAGGGGCTTTGGGTGGTGAGCTTCTGTTCTTTTTCTTTTTCTTTCTTTGTTTTGGTTGTTCTACAAGTTCACAAGTGAAATGGTGAAGGGCTCAGCTATTTAGCAAATTCACTGATAAAAAGGTGAAGGGAGGGAGTACTCCTTCTCCCCCCACAGGTAACATCTAAGAAGCTGGAGTTCAAGAATGGATTGAAATCTAGATAGAAAGTTTGTTTATTCATATTTATATAGGACTTAAGTTCTTAAGCCAGCTTCATTTTTATCTAGCTTGTGCACAGGAATATAGCAACTTGAGGTTATGATGTAGAAAAAAGCCTGTGCCTACGGGTTTTTAAATAAAACATCCCAGTGAAAATGACTTCTCTTCAGAGACTCATGTTTTTTTTTCTATAAAGAAAAAAAAAATTAAAAAGCCGAAGTGGGATGAAAAAGTGACAGTTGTGCTCAAATGACAGCAAAGACTTTAACCAAAGGCCATTGCATGGCAGAGCCTGAACTCTGGGCTGTTGGCACATAGAGTTAAATATATGGATGGAATGAGGGCATAGCTCCTTATGTGTGTCACGAGAACACCTCACAATTGTCTTTGGTCATCTGCCCTGCATCATCATCTGCAGTGTTGGTCATCTGCAGTGTTTCACCTTAAAAACTCCTCTGAGCAAAGTAGCCCTAAAACAGCAAAAGCAATAACAGAAAAGAAAAATAAAAAGACAGACTTTCTCCCTTTACTTCAAGTAAAGGGATATTTTTAATTGTTTCTGAACTGAATTAGTTACTATTATTTACTAATAATAGTTATTGGGAGCGGGACGGTGACCTAGAGGTGAAGACACTCGCCTCCCACTTGGAAGGTTGAGAGTTCAATCCTAGGCAGTGGCACATGTAGAGAAAATATCTGCTGCGAACTCCATATAGGCATCTGGAAGGGCATCCGGCCAGTAAACACCTAGCTCCTTTCAGTCGCCGTGACTTCACCCCAAATAAAGGTATTAAAGGGTCACAAAAAGAAAAAAAATACTAATAATACTTACCATCATTCCTGAATGAATCCTTACATTGTTTTTCCCTTTTTGAAACTTAAAATGTCACCTTTGCATTTAAGGAATCCTTTGTATTTTAAAAAAACCTCTTATAGAAAAATGAAAAAAATACTAAGATTTTATAAATACGTTTCTAGCTTGCCCGCTCTATTAGGTTTTCCTAATAGTATTTTGAAGCATAGGGGAAATGCTTCAGTGAATGTTTAAGTTGACATTACCTCAATATGCTGATCGGAATCTGTCAAAAACTGTAATAATATTCTAACCAGCTGATGCAGCAATCAGTCAAGGATTGTTAACAAGGCCAATGGGCTAATCTCTTGGGCTGTTTAAGCATTCAGAAAACCGACTAGTATAAAGTGCTGAAGCAATGAATCCCTTTCAGGCTTACACTTTAGTTTCTGTGGGAGGTGGAGGGGACCATCCGATCATTTACCATTCCAAAATGATCCTATAGAAGAAATTCTTTCAAAGCTGGAGAGAATTGTAAGGGCTGATGTTTTATCTTTCTATATGTAACCTTATCATTATTTTCAATAGACTAATGAAAGGATATAATATCTGATGCAGAGCCAGCTTTTGACTATATGTTACGGACATGAATATTTTCAAACCATCTGCTTATATTTTTCCAGTTTAAGAAATCAAGGCAAATATATTTCCAGATATGATCCTGATCATGAATTTAGATTTAGATTTTCATTGGATATTCTGTTTTATACCGTCAGAAATGACAGAGTAGCATCCCCCAAAGCAGGAATAGAGAGCTGACTCACATCTCTTCTTTAAATCCTTCTCTCTTTCCACCTTCTCCAATACAACAACAACGTTTCCATGATACTAATGGAAGATTTTTGACAAGTTGATTGGAGACAAAGGAGGTTTTTAGTTGATGAGGAAAAGATTAAGCCTTCCTGTATCTAAGCCTGTTAATTTATTGGATTTATATCCCAGATTTTCTCCAGGAGTAGAAGGCAACACACAATAAGCACATGAGGACATATAATACTCTATCCTCCAATTTTTCTCCATTTGTAGAAAGGAAGGAAGATGACCTTGGACAGAAATATGCAAGAACTGTTACCAAGGGTAAGGGGGCTGAAATATTTTTAAGCCTTCTTTGTTTTTTCAATATTTCTGTCAAGGTCATTTTCCTTCCTGTGGAATCCTTGGTGCTCTCTGAACGTGGTTGTTTTCTTGCAGACTTTTCATTACCAAACTAGGTAACATCAGCAGGGCTAGAAGGGAGTGGGGTTTACTCTCATTTTATATGCTAGTGACTTGCCCTGTTGATACTGGTGGAAGTGGTCCTTGATTAGAGAGCTGTTTACAGCTAGCTTGTTTGTCTGAGTTGGTGGCTCCTTGATTGGAGAATTATTTACTTCTTCACTGTTGACTAGTATTAATCTTGGTGTTAATCTCTGCTCATCTAGGTGTTGATGGCTGGTGAGGAAGTGTTTTGGTCTTTTTGTTTCCTTTTTGGCTTTTTGATTGTCTTCCTTGAGTGGTATGTAGAACTTATTAATCTCTATGTGCCTGTTGGTGGCAGACTTATCTGAGTGACAAGCTTACAGGCATTCTCTAGCATTTTTGGACTTGGCTTGATCTAGGATGTTCCCAGTTGAAAGTATGGTTAAGTCTGTCATGTGTTGTGAATTTAGGGAGTTTTGTTCATATATTTCAAATATCAACTATTAAGTAGCTTACCTGAAAAAAAGATTAAGTTGTTTAGACATGGCAGCATCTAAGATAGAGCTAGGGAGCGCTTTTCTTTTTAACATTTTGTTTGATAGAGCGAACCAGATTACTGTTAACTTCAGAGGAACAACAAGAAGTACTTTCCTGAATCACAACCTATCTTTCATCCTATGACTTTCCTTGAACTTCCTTCAGCTCTGCAGAAGGTTTATGGCTTTATTTTGTTCTAGTGATACAGCTTAATGGAGGTGAGTGTTATGACACTATACCTGAATTTGCAAGAGTGAATTGCCCAGACAAGAGAGGAATGCCCCAGACAGAAACTGTCTGAATATCTAGTGTGAACTTGAAACCTTTGGCACAGCAGAGATTTCAACTTAGTAAATGAGGTCTTTTTTTCAAAACCTCTGGTGGCAACTCCTTTTTGTACACTCCTGCCATGTCTAGGTTATGTTAAAATAACTAAAACCTGGTGGTATCTTTGAAAATGATGATGTAAAGCTAATGCTAGCCCACAGTATATTTTCAAAAGCTTTTAAATGAAGGGAATGAAGATAGTCACTAAAGGGATTTCAATAAACCTTCAGTCAGGATCCCCAAATTCAGAATTCTTTTTATTTTATAGTTTTGCTTCTTTCCCTTAACATGAAAACCCTAAGACCTAGAAGATCTATTTCATCTTCCATTTGTGAAAATACAAATAAAGAAATATATCGTTTCAGGTTAATAATCAACGTAGGAAATAAGGAAGATAACCCCAAGTTCAAAATTCTGTTCTCTGTTCTTTCTCCCAAGGTTTAGACATGTCAGTGGTGATCTATACAGGTAGTCCTTGACTTATGACTACAACTGAGCCCAAAATTTATGTTGCTAAGTGAGAAATTTGTTAAGTGAATTTTGCCCCATTTTACAATTTTTCTTGCCACATTTGTTAAGTGAATCACTGCAGTTGTTAAATTAGCAACATGGTTGTTAACTGAATCTGGCTTCCCCATCGACTTTGCTTGTCAGAAGGTCGTAAAAGATGATCACCATGACCATCATAAATATGAACCAGTTGTCAAGCACCTGAATGTAAAACATGTGACCATAAGGATGTTGCAACGGTCATAAGTGTGAAAAACGGCCATAAGTCACCTTTTTCAGGGCTGTTGTAACTTTGAATGGTCACTAAATGAACTGTTGTAAGTTGAGGATTACCTGTACTCCTTGGCCTCACTTTTAATAGAAAAAAGAAACTGTCACATAAGCCTTAGACTTCCAGAAATGCCAAAACATTATAAAATTTGTTTCAATGGGGAAAACATTTCAACAGTGAATGTTGAGAAATTGCAATTTAGATTCCTACCAATAGCGGCAGGAAATAGTTCTACGTCATTGCTGAGCCAGACTGAAGATTCCACTAGGCATAAAACCTTCCATCATAGATGTAGAACAATTGTTTGAAATTTTAATCAGTAAGAATTATGATCCAGGATGTCTGCATAAAATTGTAGCAATTTTCTGTTTCAGTTCATCATGAGAATAATTCAGATCTTACATAGCCACCAGGGGTGGGTTGTGAATCCTTTTGCTGCCGGTTCGCTCAGGGTCGCGCTTTGCGCGCATGCTCCCGCAGCAATCAAAAAATCCAAGATGGCTGCGCTCACGGAGACACCGACAGAACCGGCTCTATGACATCATCGCCGAGTTACTAACGGTTCTAAAGATCCGGATAGAACCAGTAAGAACCCACCTCTGATAGCCACCAGGTATAAGAGCATGTCATTTGTTTAAGCTTCACAATGACAAAAAGTGGTTTACCATTGAACAAATGAGAGATAAATGGGTGGAGGACACTTGTAAGATTCTTATGTATCTCTTGATGCATGATCAATGTTTGTTTATTGCTGTACATACGGACTTTTTATGTCTAGAATGTGGATAGTTAGATACATAGATAGATATTACAAATCAAAAGTTGTTAAAAGATATCGATAGTTTATTTTCAGAAGACATGTTGAAAAATTGATGCTGAATAAGACTGATAAAAATTAACTCAATATTCTATTTAGAGGGCACAGCAATGGACTGCTACAGGTGAACTCCAGGTTCCTCCACCACCAGATATTGTTAGGTTGACTCCTCATAATTTTTATCTTTTTCTAATACTTTTGAGGATGGTGGTAGTAGGGAACGTAGTATTTTTATGGTTTGTCACTGTTTTCCTCTTAGGGTTGACAAAGAGTGACTGGCTCAAAGTCACTCAGCTAGCTTGTGCCTAAGGCAGGTCTAGAGCTTAGTCTCTCAGTGTCTAGCCAGTGCTTTTGTCAAAAGGTAAGTCAAAAGCTGTAAGTACAAAACTCAGGGAATTCTCAAAAGTATAATCTCCAAAAGTTCAGAAGTTATCACCAGAAGATCACAAAGTAAGTCACGCGTTAAAACCAAAGCAAAGATTCAGTGTCTGAGTCTGTAGTTGGTATGTGGGAATGATCTTGGGAGGCATGAAGAAGAAAAACAGCCTAGACCACAGTTTGATAAATAGAATTTGAGTCTGAAAGATGAGGGTTGGTGAAAGTATCCCCTCCCTAGTTTTCAGGAGAATCAGTGTGAGGGACAGGAGAAGTACTTCAAGATTCTGTTAATTTAACATTACAATAAAGATAGAGCTAATATCCTAGTTGTACTTCTTTTCTGAACTACCTTGCAAGGCTAACTGAAGTGCAATATCCCAAACAGAGTGGAAACAAAACAACTATCCTTGATTCCTACTAAGGATTGGTGCAAACCATTAAAATGTGGATTTGTAGCAGAAGAGCTGAAATGATAGAATAGTCTGGAGGTTTTAAGCCTCCCCTTTAAGACCCCATATTCTCACATCTGGTCCTATCTCCTACTTTGGGGGTAGTGGCTTGGTCACTACAAATTCCTTGGCCATCACCTGTCTTCTGGAGTAATCTCCCCCAATCTCTGTGTGAAAATGAGATGGGCTTTTCCAACATTTGTTCTTTCTGACAATTAAACATGTCTACAAGTAAAAAAAATGGAATGAATTTCAATCATGCTACCTTCTGGCCATCTATCATAGAAGTATGTGATATAACTTTGTCCCTTCCCTTACTGGGAAATAAACCAATGTCATTCTCATTCTTATTTAGTATTAAACATGATAAATGCTATTAAAAAATATAAAATATAAAATATAAAAGTCCTGAAAATTTACAAAAGCGAATGCAGTGTTCTAGCCAGACCACAAGAAATTGCTGGTCTGATACAAATGAATGTTCAATCCATGAGATGATGCAGTTTAATACATAAATCATCAGAAAAAATATAAATAAAATTAATATCTTCCTGCTCAATCTGAAAAAATGGGTAAAGTTTGAAATTATATAGAATGCATAGTTTGCATAGAGGAATAGTTAGACTTGACACCATTGACTAAAAAGAAAGCAACTTTCTAATGTAAATTCTGACTAGAACACATATGTCTTTCTATTATAAGAGGTTTTCTCTTTAAGTAAAGACTACTTGTTTCTTTTATCTGGAATTCTCTTTAAACTGATGTTTAAGGGGAAAAAATGCTACTCATATCTTTTTTTTCCAGCTTTGGTCCAGCAACTGCTTCAGTTCTCTTCTCCAGTGTTATCCCCAAATATAGAATGGCTATAAGGTTTTCTTTCTATGCTGCAGGTTGAGGAACTTCAATATCTATCAGTGTTTGTGACAGAGAATCTGTCGCTCATGAAGATGTGGATTCTGTGTTTGACAAGTAGTCCAAAATCTTGTGAATGCCTGGTGTGAAACAGAGAATTTTTGAATTTTTTTTTTCAAAGGCAGCAATTATTTAGAACAATCTAAATTGAATCAAACTTATAACTGGCCACATTTTAAAAGAAAGGACCAGAGAAAGATGATTGTTGGAAAATTTATTTTATTTATTTATTTGTATCTTGCCTTTATCATTTTTATAAATAACTCAAGGTGGCAAACATATCCAACACACCTTTCTCCTCCATTTTTTCACACAATAATACCTTGTGAAGTGAGAATGACTTGTTTAAGCTTACCCGGCTGGCTTTCATGTTTAAGGCAGAACTAGAATTCATGGTCTCCTGCTTTTTAGCCTGATGCCTTAAGTACTTAACCAAAACTGGCTGTTTAGTTTGAAATCCTAAAAGAGAGTGTAGGAAATATGTCTTTTTGTGCTAGTTCCTCCAAATATCCCATTTGTCAATGCCATGGGTATTACATATTATTTTGCCTTATTAGAACACTAAAAATATCTGTTACCATTCAATACGTTTCCTAATATTCAGGGTTTTATATGCATTTTTCTCTACAATTAACGGATTGTGTGTGTGTGGGGGGGTTGTCCCCTGCAAAAAAAAATTGTTTGATACCTCTTTCCAGATTGTGGACTTTCCCTTTTTGTTTTGTTAATATATGAAATGATGGAAGACAGGGGTGGGTTCTAACTTACCTCACTGCCGGTTCACTTCCTCCCGCATGCGCAGTGCAAAAACATAAAAAAAAATCCCCCCCAAAAGCCAAAAACAAGATGGCAATCCATGCGCAGTGCCGGAAACTTGGCTTCTGCGCATGCGCAGAAGAAAAAAACCCAGAAAAAAATTCAAAAATTTTTTTTTTAAAAAAAATAATTCAAAAAAAAGATGGCAGCGTCCACGGACCAGCACTGACTGAACTGGCTCCATGATGTCATTGTGATGTCACCAGTGGGTCGCTACCGGTTCGGGCGAACCGGTCCGAACTGAGAGGAACCCACCTCTGATGGAAGAAAGCTTGAATCCATTACTGTCTGCTTATGTTACAGTGCAGCCTGCTCCAAGATTGGTACTAGTTTACTCTGGTTGAAAACTTGGGAAATTTCCTTTATATCCAACTGAAATTAGGTGGCCTTTTTCCTTTGCTATGGCTGCTTACTAAATTAAACTTTGGCTTACAGAAACTGTTCAGGGCATCCTACAAGGAATATTATCAAAATACTTTGAAGAGGTTGAATTAATTATCTACCCACCCCCCATCTCTCCGCTATATTCTATCTATCTTTAATTTCAGTCTTTCAAAAAGCAACATACTTTTGCATACTGTTGTTTAGAACAATACTGCTTTTGGAATGAGCGAGTAGAAGAGGAGAAAATAAACCATCCAGATGGATTTTGTGCATTATTAAACAATAATGGATATATACAGTTGAATATCAACAGTCACATATTTGCTGTAAGCTTCCAAACAACTACACAATCAGAGCCTTGTGGTGTCTTAAAGGTGAGAAACTAATGAGAGCATATGCTTGAGTCGTTTAGATATTTGTGGCACAGAAATTCTTTCCCCCCCCACATCCTGCTTTCAAGGTTATAATCACATGCCCTGTAGCTCTGTGTTTATTTATTTATTTCCTTAATGGCAACATTTTTTATACAGCTTCCATAAATAAAAATCATCTAGGCAGTTCGCAAATAAATGTTAAAACCAGGAGAGTTTATTCATACTTGGCAGGTGTGAGGATGTTGAAGAGTTTTATGCAAAATAATCACAAGCATTATTTTCTATTGTCTATTTTACTTCTTTTCCTTGATAAAATCTAATTCCCTGGGGATCCTCTCTCTCTCCCTCTTTAACTTTTCAGCCCATGTCATTTCCCCAATCAAAAAAATTATATTTTTCATATTTGCTTCCCGTGAGACAAGTAGGAAATTTGACCAGAAAATTGGTACAGTCTCTCTCCCACCTTCTCTCTTCTGACAGCTGGTATAGCCTTCCTTTCATTAACATCTCTTGAATAATATATAGTTTATTCCTTGGTAGAAAGGAGAGCAAAAAAAGAGAGAGACAGATTTACTACTATTGTTTTCAGTCCATGGTCTCTGTCTCCAAATTGTCTAGTAGTGGTGAACAGAATGATAACTAAAAAATCAATCCTTTGTTTCCACATTAGTAATTTAGGTTGGAATTGCCATTCTTTGTTCACTAATTATTTATGAAGATGTCAAGGAGCCAGCCCACTGTATTCTCATGTAGTGTGTTCAATCTCTCTCCACCCGTCCATTAGTTCAGACCTCAGCTGTAGTGATTTTTTTCTCCTGTTTGCAAAGGAATACAAGGCAGCTGTAGCTTGCTCAATGTACCGAAGCCTTCCAGAACTACTCTGACTTGAATGAAAAGCTTTCTGTCTGCAAATTCAGCAGATTTTGTCTCTTTCTGTTCTACCTAATTATGTAATATTGGTAATATATCCCTCCCCCACCTTGGGAAAAATATCCTTCCAAATGTTGCTTCATGTCACTTATTTGTTAAACCAGGGGTGTCAAACTTGCTTCATCACATTGTCGTCATGTGACGTATCACGACTTTTTTCCCCTTCGCTAAAACGGGCGTGGGTGTGGCCAGTGTAGAGATGTGAAGGCCCGGAAAAAAACCGGAAAAATTTGGAAAAAAACTGTTTTTTTCCGTTTTTTTCCTGAAGGCTTTTTTGTTTTTTTTCCAAAAAATTGGAAAAATTGAAAAAAGAAAAAAAAAACATTGTGGAATATTTTATTTTAACATGATAAATAAAATATTTTAAGACAGGGTGTTCAAATATTTTCCAAATCATTTCTAAAAAAAATGTATGATATCAGATTATTCTAATTTCTGTGCACTGAGTGAGGACAAGCAAGTCCTAGGTAACAAACTGAACCCTCCACTGCAAATTCTGTTTGTGATAATTGTTTGGCTACACTATATTTTTAATATGCTAGTTGTGATAATTTTATGCCAAGTCAAATTGTCCATAGTCATATTTTATGTTCCTAAAGTAACAGAATGACTTTCAATCTTAAAAAGACAAAAAAGTGCTAATGTAGCATTTTTTTCAATTTTTTCCGAAAATTTCCGTTTCCCCCCCAAAAAACCGGAAATTTTACATCTCTAGGCCAGTGCATAACGCATCTGGCCCGCGGGCCACGAGTTTGACACCCCTGTGTTAAACTGAGAATTTACTTTTTGCTGAAGGCCATATGGAAGCTTTAATTATTATCTCTTTCTTCCTTTCCCCCATCTCTGCATTTTTAGACAGCAAAGGTATGCTGCTTCTCAATATATAAGGGGGGAGGTGCACTCAGGTGACTGCAGGAAACTAGTGCTTCAGAAGCTCTATAGCAGAGAAGCAACCGGTTGTATCTTGAAATAGCATATTTGGGAATCTGCATTTTTTCTTAGAATATTTAGCAATGGTTGTATTGTCAAAAGTGAATTTTCAGAGTGAGATATCTGCATGTGTAATGCAGTGCAGGTAGTGAAATGTATCAGCTAAGCCTGCATATTCTTGATATGTGATAAATTTGTCCGAATTATATTTACTCTTTTTTCTCTAGAAGCTCAGAGTAGCATAATCTTTTCTTCTCCAAAACAATAACCCTAACAGTGTCCAGCCCGAAGTCATACAATGACTTTCTATGGCTAAGAATGGACTTGAACTTGGGGGTATTCCCTGTCTTAATTCAAAGCTAAAATATACCTTGCTGGCTCTTCAGCTAGAATTTTCTGAGGGCATTTTCTCATGAAAAATTCTGCATCCTGAAGGCAATTGCAAAATGTACAGTTTCACAGTGTCCTCTGAGTTGGACAGATGAGTTGAGTTTCCTCTGGTTCAGCTACAGAGTAAAAGGGAATGCTATTTCAAATTGAGGATGGGGTATTTTTCCATATTTTTTTCTTCACCTGGCCTGGTCTGATCTAGAATCTTCTAAAAGGTTTCACAGGCAATCTTATTGGTTAATTCAATCTTAATCCTTCTAGTTAGCTATTACCACATTCGCAAACCCTGTCAAAAGCTTGATTTTCCTAGGTTATATAAAACACATTGAAACTTCAGCCTCCCAGACAATTGTTTGCCAGTTTACAATCCCTGTGAAAAATTCCTCATTTCTTCTTCTTCTTTTGCATTAACAGTATAGAATGAATTCTTGCCCATAACCCTGGCTGAAGTTGTTGGAAAAGATACTTGCTGCAAAAGTCTCCTGATACTGATTTTGGTGAGAGTTTCTTTGCAGGAAGAATGAGAATGAGGCAGCTTTACTTTCATATCAACAATTCAGATTGTTTTTCAAAACAGCCAGTCAACTGCCCACAGCATGGGCTAAAAGCATGAAGGAGTGGGGATGCTAGAAATATATGTGTATATACACATTTTCACATACACATGTATTTTTATATGTGTACTTGTATATGTATCTATACAATATTGTATATGTATATATACAATATATATAAAATTGCCAGGAGAGAGTTTGATTGTATAAGTACCGTAGTTGGTGTCAAAATCAGTGGTGGAATTCACATTTTTTTTACTACCGGTTCTGTGGGTGTGGCTTGGTGGGCATGTCAGGGGAAGGATACTGCAAAATCTCCATTCCCTCCCCACTCCTGGGGGAAGGATATTGCAAAATCTCCATTCGCACCCAACTCTGGGGCCAGCCAGAGGTGGTATTTGCCGGTTCTCCGAACTACTGAAAATTTCCGCTACCAGTTCTCCAGAACCTGTCAGAACCTGCTGAATAGCACCCCTGCTCAAAATGCTTTGGAAAGACTGTAGGATAGAAACAGGATTGTGTGTGGAAGTACCCTCAATCATCCACATTTTGAAGAGAAGCTATTCCATTTTATATATTTGAAGTATTCCACTTCTTTAGACTATACCTTATTTTAGTATGCTGCTAAAATAAAGGAGCAGTATTGTTTTTATTGTACCTATAGATTAGGTGTTGGGTGGGTTTCCCAGAAACAATATGAAGAACCAAAACAAACACTTCCAGAAATTTTAAGTCAATGGTGCTTAATTGGTCTGAAAGCAAGAACCACTGGCTTAAAGCAAATATGGATTTTACTCAATTCAGAGCTTTCTCTTGTCAATCAGAGTTTATTGAGACTTCCAGGTACATGCAAGATTATTGTTATTTCATTACTGTATAGGCCTCATCAGCACACGATGAGAGAATGGCTATTTCTGGCTCTCTGGGGAAAGGTAGGAGATAAACATTTTGACCATATTCATCTTTGCTTTTCCTTCTAGTTTCTGCATTGTCTAGAGTTTTCTTAGTCCCTTGGTGACACATGGAATGCATGTAGGCTGCAGATCGTAAGAAAGAGGAATCATTTTAGGATCCAAGGGCCCTATGTAGCCTTTGATCCAGTGCAAAGGGTTCTACATTTGACTAGGACAAAGGTCAGAAAAAATGAAATTGAATTAAATTAAATTACACTTAAATTCATTAAATACAGTTGATGTGATTGCTTTCGTGAAGGTAATAATTTCCTGCTTAGACCACATTAAAAATTTTAATTTGGTAAAGTGCTTCAGAGGGGTGAGAAGAGAGTTGCAAGTTGTGAAGCCTGATTATGCAAACCATTGGTGTTTCATTTATTAAAATTCTTTCTACTTCCCATGGTTTTATTAATTTAGCAAAATGTGGCTTTGGATTACAGGTACTCTTTTGCCCAAAAACACATGTTTACACTACAAACAAGCAATAGGTCTTAGTTGCAAAAGACTTATTCTACCATGCTGGAGGAAACATAATAAAATCTGAAGCTGAATAATTAATGCTCCAAGGGATGAATGATCTTATATATATATATCTATATCTATATATATATATATATATAATATTTTTTTACATAAATAAAGGGAGACTAGTATAGATCTATTTCAAGCTATTTAGCTCTCATCAGCTAGCCACACCCTTATGGGATTAGAACCCGGGCCCCTTGCCTAACAAGGCAAGCGATTAAACCTCTGAGCCACAGGATTCTTCTCCCTATCTGCTTTCTCCCATATTTGGGTATACCAGGTGATTTAACAGAGATGTGTGTGTTTTTGTGTGTATTTTTTAATAATGAAGTTGTGGAAGTAGTGCATTGGGAAAATTTAAAACAATTGAATAGTTTTAATTAATTACAACTGATATATATATATATATATATATTGCATATTGAGTGCAATACTTGGGAAATTAAAAGGCTCATAGAGATGATAGAGAATGCTAAGTGTCAGTTATTTAATTCTCAGCCTCTTTAATGGTGTATTTTATGCCGATGACATCATCTTAGAGTTGTTTGTGTCCCAAGGCTGTATTGCATAGCCTTTAAGAGTTCTATTTGACCGATGCATCCATTCAGAGTTGAACAGTGTTCAAAACAAGAGTAATTAACCTAGGGAAAAGCTGAGTTTCATAGCCAAGGTTGTTATTGATTTGCACTGGTCATTTCTTTTCTTTTTGACATCTTATATGTTCCAACCTTGACCTAGCATATTTAAGCCAACAGATTCAAAAGTACAGATACATCCTATTTTGACCCAGAAAATTTCTATGGATTTGGATTTGGAAGCTTCAGATTAGGAACATTAATGTCAGTAACAGAAAATTATTATATGCTGCACCATCACATGTCTATCACTGCATACATGGATGTAGTAGACTCAGGTGATGGGCATAAGTGCCTTTTGATAGTGGCCACATGTTATAGATCTCTTCTGGAAATGCTTTGTCTGGCAGTTAAAATGCAGACTTTTTGTTGCTGTTTTTCTTCAAGGATGAAGAATGGATGAAGAATTAGGACACAGATGATCTCAGACTATAGTTTCAAAATCTCTTAAACTGTTTAATAAGACAGTGTAGGATCATACCACCTAAGGTCCACACCATAGTAGCATGTTAGCTTAGGAAATTCAAGCCAGGCTATGTGACATGTATTTCTGTGTTCCTTAACAAGGGTTAAATGGTGTGAGCAAGCAATGGAATGCAGCCACGGTGGCGCAGAGGTTAGAATGCAGTACTGCAGGCTACTTCTCCTGACTACCGGCTGCCTGCAATTTGGCAGTTCAAATCTCACCAGGCTCAAGGTTGACTCAGCCTTCCATCCTTCTGAGGTCACTAAAATGAGGACCCAGTTTGTTGGGGGCAATATGCTGACTCTGTAAACCGCTTAGAGAAGGCGGTAAAGCACTGTAAAGCGGTATATAAGTCTAAGTGCTATTGCTATTTATGTAAGAACTATAAACTTCATAAGCTGTCTTCCTTTTGATGAATGGGCCTGGAAAGGTAGCCATTTAGCAATAGCAATAGCACTTAGACTTATATACCGCTTTACAGTGCTTTACAGCCCTGTACATTTAGTAGATGTGTTTGTCTTTTTGTCATCATAATTATTATATTATTACATTAATCCAGAACAGGATAATATTGTAGGCCAGATTTGACCAGGGACTGCAAAGAAAAGAACTTCCATCAAAAGTCTCGTAATGCAACATCCCTACAGTTGGGCAGTGGTTCAAGATGTTGCTGACTGTTCCATTCTAAATCCCCTCCTTTTCCTTCTGAGTCATGTGCTCCAGAATAGAGCTGGCCTATTTTTGCTTTATTCATTTTAATGATAATCCTACGGTGTCAACAGATGTAAAACAAAAGTGTGAGTGTGTATACACACACACACATACATAGGCATACATATACACATACCTAACACATTTTCAATAAGTATATATTAAATATACTTATGGATCCCACTTGATAAAAAGCATCCACAAAAGAGACCTTAAACAAGATGGATCAATGACATCAGCAAGTATTGTGGGCCCAATTGGCAAAATAAAGCTCAGGACTGTATTGGTGGGAAATGTGCGGAAGAGGCCTTCATCCTGCAGTGGATAGACAATGGCTAAAATGAAAATGATGATGATGATATTTTAAATAATTCCATAGTAACTTATCTAATGTGGAATTTTTATTAGAAACATGAAAGGCATAGCAACAAGAATACCACTGATAGCCCAGATAACATTAAAATTATTCAAAGCACGCCATAATTTACACATTTGTCCAAATTTGGTGACTTCACAACCGTGTCCATACTATTGTTTTGTTCAGGATGTTAATGACTTTTTAAAAAAAACTTCCCAGTATAGTCTAGGCCTGGGGCTTAATTCATTCAATCTACACTGCCACTATTGATAGCTAGCAACAATGGAATTCCTTTATTAGATTCTCAGGCTTCTCACCAAAGAGTCAAGGATTGTGAATATTTCTAATCAAATCTTACAGAAATATTTATAATGAGGAAGTATACCTATAGCTCCATGATTTACCTCATAACATTGTAGCATCCCTATATTGTTGCTTTCTCCCAGTCTTAAACTGAAACAATCTTCAACACCTAATTCCTGTTTACAACTTTACAGAAGAAAGCTATTGTTAGCAAAATAACAACCCAAACGATCACAAGGGGAGCTGTGTAAGAATGTCACTGTATTCAGATGAGCACAAACATACTTCAGCAAACTGTAACAGCAGAAAGACAAAATGGACAGCAAATAGATAGAAAAGAATCTAAAGTGCTCGGGGACTATAGAATTCAAACAGCATCTGTCTTTAACCAACCGCAATACAAATGTAAAAAGCAATGTTGTAAAAATACTAAAACTTTACTGACAATAAACTCCTCATTAGTCTTTAATTATACTTAACAAATCCCAGTTTCATGGTTGTCATAGGAAGTTATTTTGTTTAATGCAGTATCATTTGCTATTCAGCAGTTGCTAAATACAAAAACTTCCTGAGAACTTGAACCATCATAAAATGAGCTCTCTGAAAAACCCAAGAAGATCATCTATCATAGGGTTACCTGCATTTCGATCAATTGAAAAAATTTCTCAGTGCTTTCAGATGAAACAAGAATAATGTGGACATATTTGGTCCAAAGGGGACAGATTTTACCCTCCCAATTTTATTTAGAATTTCAGCTATTTTCCAAGATGAGGTGATGATAGCCCCCCAACACACACACACACACACACACACACACACACAAATACGAGAGAGAGAGAGAGAGAGAGAGAGAGAGAGAGAGAGAGAGAGAGAGAGAGAGGACAGATTACAGAACCATCAGAAAAAAAATAATTATTATACAAAGAAGAAAGAAAATCTATGATACCGGGATTAAAATAGGCTAAACATGACAATAAGTAAATAAATTAATCAATGAATACATACATATTCCAATAAAGAAAAGTTCCATATTATAGAAATAGAAATATATGATTAACTCAGTCCTTAGCATATAATTGATATCAGATATCAATGTCATCTTCTCATTTTTAGAACACAAAAACTTTCAAAAATTGATAGCAATGGCATATTATGGGTGCCTTTTGTAAAATAAGGAGAGTAAGTTTCTTTCCAGTTATATAAAATTATGCTGTTTGCTCACCCTAGGCTCAAAAGAGCCAAAGTTCATCATAATTGTCAAATAGCATATTTAGGACTATAGTTGAACCTCACGTTACGATTCTCAATTATAATATTTCTTCTGGAATAATTCTGAATTTAACAAATTATACCGAATAGAGAATGAACATTGTAATGCTGATTAAGCAAAATCTTTTAAATTTCTTAAAGGGCATGAAATGCTATTAAGGGATTATTATTTTTAAGTCATTGAGTTTCCATGCTAATTTATTAGCTTTCTGCTACCTTGAAGAAGCAACATGTATTTGTGGACAAGTGGAAAAGTTGGTGTGTTGATTTACAATAAATCAAGTCAGCTTCTTAGAAGAATCAGAATTAAAACATATCTAATATTTCATTGCTATATTTAACCTAGAAATAAGGAGAAATTTTCTGACAGTGAGAACAATCAACCAATGGAACAGCTTACCTTCGGAAGTTGTGTCCAGAAGTTGTGGTGATCCATCACTAGAGGCTTTTAAGAAGAGATTGGACTGTCATTTGTCAGAGATGGTGTAGGGTTTCCTGCTTGGGTGGGGGGTTGGATTGGACTAGATGACCTACAAGGTCCCTTCCAACTCTGTGAATCTGTTAATCTGGAGTTTGTCAGAGGTAAGCATATTTTTCAGCATTAAATGACTGTAATTAAGCACTTAATAATCTTAATTGTACCATCATAATAATACAAAACCTAAAACAAGATGGATTGATGACTTCAGCAAGTATTGCAGACCCAATTGGCAAAAGAAAGCTCAGGACCATATTGGTTGGAAACATGCGAAAGAGGCCTTCATCCTGCAGTGGATAGACAATGGCTAAAATGATGATGATGGTGAAAAGTCAAGACTCACATGCCTATAAATGTGGTCATTAACTGGCTTGTTAACACAATCATATTGTGTGAACACAGAAACCATGTATTAATAGCCAGTTATGCATTTAAGGACATGACTAAAATTTAGCAGATCTCCAAAATAAACGGGCTTTTAATTGCTGATAATTTTTTTTTGTTGCTCATTATTTTCAAGGAAGGAGTTGTTTTGGGGTCCTTAGAAATTAAGGAAAACCCTGGATGAGTTGATCATTGTGCTTTATTCCCTCTAGAATAAAGTAGGGTTTGTTTCTACTTTTTAATTATTGATTGATCAAAAATAATCTATTATTGTTTTTGTTTTTCTAATTGATATTTTCTGTGGCTTTCTATGATTCGGATGACTTTTATGCCCCCTATCAATCAAGATAGGGGAAAAATAATTTTTGGTGGTGCCCCTTTCTCTGCAGCTTCTGCCCCGGATTCCAGAACAGAATTGTAGGAGGCAATAAGAAGATTTAAGATGTAATAAGAAGGAGGAGGAAATAAATATTCTTTTTTTTTTTAGTAAAAGGACATTACCTGCATATCTATCTTTTTCTAGCACTTTAATTTAGTTTCTAATGAATTTGTTTAAATTATTTAAACAATGAGCAAGGATATAAAATTGTAACAAATGAGTAAAATAAATACCTATAAATCTTTGGATACATTGGTTGGACACTTATTGAAGTGGCTGCATTTGGGCTGGCAGAACATATTTCCTCGCATGCTTGTCACAAGAAAGCCCATAAAGTCTTCATAAAGAGAGTCAGCTAAATGTGACAGTCTGCGGAACAGGATCTCTCCAAACAGCATAAAATTCCATTTGAGGCTGCTGTTTTGTTCATGGAAGGAAAATTAGCTTAATTTGTAGAGATGGGAATCCGTACTCCCATAGATATCATATTAACTCATACCAGTTAAGCCAGGTTTGCCACTGACCAGGAATGATGGGAACTGTTATCTAGTAGGACCATAGTGCCCTAAATACATTGTTCATCAACCCATGCAATCCCCCCCCAACCAGCACTTCACCTCCCAATGACCCTCACCTGATGTGACCTCCCCAACACAACACCCCTCACAAGACCCTCACCCGATGTGACCCATACCTGACCCCTCACAAGACCCCTCACAGAACCCTCACCTGACATGACCCACACCTCACCCATCACAAGACCCTCACCTGATGTGACCCATCACACCTGATCCCACAAGACCCATCCCAAGACCCTCACCTGATGTGACCTCCACATCACAAGACCTACTGATCACACAAAGCCCTTATAAGCAGAAGAACACTGACATCCCCTAAATTGAAGATGTTACCTAGCCTGATAAGAAAACCTTCGGAAACCAACCCACAAGATCAGAGAACGAACCTCCACCCTCATTGTTCACCAGTTCTTCCCTTTCATCAGAAGACATAGTCTTCGGTGTGGCAGTAGAGAAACCAGCCGCTCATTCCTGGTGTCCAAATCTAAATTTAGTTCTAACCCAATATATTTTATGAAAACAAGCTCCAGGTGGATGGCCTATAGTTGTCTGAAGCAAATAAATAAATAAGTTATTTATTGTTGTCTGAGAAAAATAAATAAATAAGTGGGATATTTTTTTTTTTTTTTTTGCCACTAGAATATTGTTTCAACTCCAGTGCTCTCACAAATAAAACTTGTTTTGCTGGCGACTCTGCTGAGTACCAGTGAATGAAACAAAGATAAATCAAGTAGCTGGCTATAAAACAAGAGTGAAAAACAATTTTAAAGCAGCACATTGTCCTTTGATGTCTCCAATAAAGGGTTCATTTCCTTTTTGAAACATGCCAATCTCAAAACAGTTTTGGCTGATGCAATATAGATGGCAATATTAAGTTTTTATAGTTGCACTAAAAATGCAAGGAAAATTGGTATGACTTGTATTCATGTTTGTCTAGGGAATAAACAGTGGTATCTAGGGTAGGGAGGAACCAATGATACTGGCTAGTTAAAAATGGGGAAATAAAATCTGTTGTTCTTTACAAAGGGATGAATTGAGTAAGAATTAACACTATGCCATGATAGATATCATAGAGAAAGTCTATGTGGTCACCAGGAGTTGAAAACAACTTGATGGCATATAATCGACCAATCATGATATATACAAAGCATGATAAAACCAGCCCCAAATTTATCCATCTCTAAATGAAATAATAGAAAAGTTAAGGAGCTATCCTATAATAGCTGAGATGGTATGCTAGGGCAATATGATTTTACGATAGTTGGAGTTTTATCCTAGGAATAGGAGTTCTGAATTCCATGTCTGTCTTGTGCATAGAAATTTTTTTTGTGGTAGTTGCCTCTCCCATTGTTGGGTCTTAAAAAAATATATTCTTTTCATAGCTATAGTTTCCCCGTTTCTTTCAATACTTATCAAGGGGAATATAAATGGTGAGATAATTTCTTTCCATTTCAAGCATAGGATCATAGAGCTGGAAGAGCTAATTGAATTCATTGAGTCCAATATCTTGTTTGTTTGTTTGTTTGTTTGTTTGTTTGTTTATTATGTTACATGAGTATCAAAGAAATTACTCTGGGCGGACTAACTAGATTAAAAGTAAATAAAAACAAATACATGTACAAAAATTAAACCACATAGCAGCTGAGAACAATCACAAGTAGCCATTAGCATGGCAGGGGAGAGGTTCCTTTACATACCCAGGCCAGAACCTTAGGCTGAAGCACAGAACCAGATCTTTGAGGCTTTATGAAAGGCCAGTAGAGTTGGGTCCTGTCTGATCTCAGGAGGAATGATATACTAGAGCAGAGGTCTTCAAACTTGGCAACTTTAAGACTTGTGGACTTCAACTCCCAGAAGTCCACAAGTCTTAAAGTTGCCAAGTTTGAAGACCTCTGTACTACAGGGAAGGCAACATAGCAGAAAAGGCTCTCTTTCTGGGCCCCACCAGCTGATATTCTGTAGCTGATAGGACCCAGAGCAGACTCCTCCTGCCAGATCAGATAGGATGGGAAGAAACAACTGGTGAGAGGTAATTCCTTAAGAAAGCTGGCCCCAAGTTATGAAAGGCTTTAAAAACAAGTACCTGTACCTTGGTGGGAATTCATAAGAAAGAATCCCTGGTAAATGTCTCTCTTACTAAAACAAATCTTGCACACCCACTGCCTAGATAATAGGGTCAACAATCAATTACTTTTTTTTATTCTAATCCTGGACTTTCAGATGGCAATGCGTTTATAGGTAGATAAAACTTGTTTGCAGATAAAACAAGGCTCATAAATAATCTATTTATCAACTTCTAACTCTTAATAAACTTTCCAAAGTTTATTCTCAAAGGCTAAATAGAAACCTGAAAAATTTATGAAGTTGGCTGCACCTTCTCACAGATAGGATATATCTAACCCACTCTTGTCTAGTATATTCACCTATCAAACTACAGAGATTGGAATGGTTGATCGGAGCCTATGCACCAGCACAAATATAAAGTGCTGGTTTATGTCCTGAAGTGAAAGCATTTCAAGGCAATTTGCATAACAATTGCATTAAATCACATATCTTCTTGCAAAAGGCAAGGATGCATGTCAGGGGTGGGTTCTAACTTACCTCGCCGCCGGTTCGCCTCCTCCCGCGTCATGTGGCTGCACGCGCATTGTGCGCTGTGTGGCCGCACCGTGCAGGTGGGCGTGCACTTTGCGTGCATGGGCACGCATGCGCAGTGCTGAAAACTCAGCTTCTGCGCATGCGCAGAAGCAAAAAAAGCAAAAAAAGCAAAAAAAAGAGCCAGAAACAAGATGGCGGCGCATGCGCAGTGCCAAAAACTCGGCTTCTGCGCATGCGCAGAAGCAAAAACCAGCAAAAAATTCCTCAACCCCCCCAAAAAAATCCAAAAGAAAGATGGCGGCGTCCACAGACCGGCACTGACAGAACCGGCTCCGTGACGTCACCACCAGTTTACTACCAGTTCTATAGAACCGGTGCGAACCGGGAGGAACCCACCTCTGATGCATGTTATCAGAACATGATCCATTGGATAATGGGCATGATAGAAGCTTAAATGCTACCTCAAACTCTCCTTGTTAAAAAGGGATCTGGGGCAGTGAATGAAAATATTCATTATCTTCCCCTTCCCATCCTTGCCAAAGTAATCAACATCAAACTGCAGAGTTGAGCAAAAGACTGGCTAAAGGATTTTGAGCTGACATAAGCAAATGATTTAGCCATGTGCTATAAGCATAAGAAGAGATGGAATAAAATATAGTAAAAGTAGGGATGTTGTTGGTGAAAAGACTGGATAACAACTCATCATATAGCATAAGCACTTCCCAGTTAAACTGGGTAAAATAGAATTTAAAGTAACAAAAATGAGTTAGAGAATTAGTATAACTGTATTATTATATTTAGTATCAGTCATGTGTGTGTCTGTATGCGTGTTCCCTAATTTCCCAAAGATAATAAAAATAAATGACATTTCATCCTTCAAGGTGACTTTTGTTTTTGACAAAATCAACAAAATCACATCTATAGAAAACCACTATTCTAAACTCATTCTCTCTTCAGCAGGAGGGATGATTTAGAGACTAAAGAACATGTGGCCCAAATGAATTTTTATTGTCACTATGGACCAATCTGGCTATAACTGATGGGAGAGGAGTCCTCTGAAGAGAACATGTTGCTCATTTGTGTCAGGGACAAGAAGTTGAAAATAGAGCATGTCAAATGGCTGCTTTTGTAGTTTTCTGTTTCTTTTTGTAAAACTTGCAGAAACTTATCAGCTTATCTCCCTCACTTGGGAGATAATGAGCCTTCTGCTGACTTTTGTTTTATGTAGAAATAAATGCATGGATAAAAGAAAGAAATTAAAGCAGTAATAATCAGTCCCTTTCCTTGGCTCTGTGCTTTTAAAGGTCTGTCAATGCTATACATTTAAATACATACACACACACAGACGTACACATAGATATATGCATATATACTATGTGTTGTAGGTGCATGCATGTGTACATGTTTGCATATGTGTGTGTACTAGTATAGTGGTTAAGGCATCAAGCTACAAACCGGAAGACTGAGTTCTATTCCCATCTTAGCCACAAAGCTATTGGGTTACCTTGGGCCAGTCACTCTCTCTCAGCCCTAGGTAGGAGGCAATGGCAACCCACTTCTGAAAAATGCTACTAAGAAAGCTAGAAGCACTACGTGCAGGAAATTCCCAGGAATTAAGACTAACTTGAGGGTGGAACCCCGCCCCCCAACAACAACCCTTTGCATACTCCATACTTTCCAAAAATATGATTAGATCTTTTTCTGTGTTGGGAAGAAAAGTCTGCAATGGGATTTGGGGAGAAGCAAATATGTCAAGAGTCAGAAGCTATTTTGGCCATGATTATAAAAGAAGAACAAGAAGTCAAGAACTAAAGGAAGATTCCTCACAACTTCTGTCAAGAAATGTTATCTGTTCAAGACAATAGCCACTTCCCTGTCGATCATAGGGTTTAAAGAAGAAGGGGATTGTTTGTCAGTTAATAGCTCTATATTAAACACCCTCTGACAGGATTTGAGCCAAATACTTGTTACCCCAGACAGTTTAATGGAGTGTTGTGGAGCAAATGTCACCTGTGACAAAATATTGTTGGAAGAGCAAAATTGAAGACAATCTCAATTTGTTTGATTTAGATATGTTGCACAATACGGTGGGGAGTTCTTTGAATAGACCATACATCACCTCTTCAGGATAACAGTTTTTGGAACAAATGAAATTCATAGTAAAGATATCCTGTAGCAGGAAGCATAAAAAACAAAATATAAAGATTTGCTGTAGAATTATCTTGATCTTTGAAGTCAGTATTTCTAAGATAATAATGCTGCTTTGTGTGTCTTTCAATCACCAGAATTCAAAGAAATGTGCAATTAGATGTATATATACTGAAGAGATAATTAGGAGTGTGCTTCTTAGACAGATACCACCCTCCTTTAATTTGCCATGAATGGAAGCAGCTTTCCCTGTGATTTATATTAGATTATATTAGGGATTTTCAATGAAAAAATGGTCACAATCTTGGTTAACGTGCCAGCCTGGATTCATGATATTTATTTCTGACCAAATACATATGCGGTTTATAAAAGAAATGTATTCCAACATTCAGTTTTAAACTAACGCTTGAAAAAATATGGAGAAAAAATTTTAAATTATTTTTTTCTTTTTTTTCCTGCTTCATTTCTCCCCCCCCCCTCCTTACTGTGCTGCTTCCCATTCAAAGTTTATTTTGGTTCAAATTTCCTAATTTTCATTGAATTGATTGCAAATGCTTTTTAAAATATACACACATCCTATTATGTTCTGTATGCTATTTTGCTCTGCTTCATCCTTTTTTCCTAGTTTTCCTCAGACTGCGACATGGGCAGCAAATGAATTAAATACATAAATAAATTAGAAACACAACTCAGAATAAAATATCTGAAAAATATCTTCAAAGTGTATCTACTGTCTTTAAGATAAGGTCTTGGGATTTGAACATGCGGAATTATTAAGAAAAGATATTCCCTCCAGTTTTGAAACTTTTTTTGTTTTGAGTGAAATAGCAATGGCCATACATGTGTAAGTCATAGGTGAAGAGATGTTGTGAGTTACAACTCTTATTCTACGGTTTTGACATCTGGTAGAGAGGATGGACAGAAGAAAAATAATACAGGTAGCCTTTGACTTACAACAGTTCATTTAGGGACTGTTCGAAGTTACAATGGCACTGAAAAAAGTGACTTATGACCATTTTCCACACTTATATCCATTGCAGCATCGCTATGGTCATGTGATCAAAATTTGGATGCTTCACAACTGGTTCATATTTATGACGGTTGCAGTGTCCCGGGGTCATGTGATCACCTTTTGCAACCTTCTGACAAGCAAAGTCAATGGGGAAGCCAGATTCACTTAACAATCATGTTACTAATTTAACCACCACAGTGATTCACTTAACAAATGTGGCAAGAAAGATTGTAAAATGGAGCAAAACACACTTAACAAACTTCTCACTTAGCCACATAAATTCTGGGCTCAGTTGTGGTCATAAAACGAGGACTGCCTGTAAACAGATAGGATCTCTCTATTAGATAGATATTTTGCCTGATTTAGCTATATTTTTCAGTTTCTATAAAAACTTTGGATAACGCCTTTTAGACTAAATACATAAGCCTGCATAATTGAATAAATCCACCACATTGGCTAAGCCAGGGGTGTCAAACATGTGGCCCACGGCCTGGATCCAGTCTGTGATAGGCCCAGAGTTGTCCTGCAGGGCCATCCTGGAGATGGTGAGGGACTGGCCTGTGCCGCCACGCCCCTGCCCCACCCTGGGCCCGGCCACCCAGTCTGCAATGACCAGGCCACGCCCATCGCGGCCCACCAAGGGCAAACAAAATCCTTGCGATAGGATCGAGTTTGGGACACCCCTGATGGGACACCCCTGGGATAAGCAAATCATGATATAACATATCACATGATATAACATACATGCCATACATGGGTTTGATCTCGTACTGAGTGAACAGGAAAGGGATCATCAGTGATGAAAATGCTGATTAAGTGCATGGCTGCTTCAAAGAAGACAAACTGCACATTTGAGATCATTACAGATAAGATTTAAAAGTGAAATTTGCTAATGTCGTGGTTAGCCATGTTGTGACTACCATTTAAATCATGTACAGTTTTACTCTGAACCTGAAAAAAAGATGGCAATCTTGGAAAAGATACAATGAAAAGGATAGCATGTCTCTCTTCTTCTGCAAATAAGATTATAACATTTGGGATTATTTAGCTGATAAGGAAGAAAAGTAATGAGAGGTGTTATCAAGGGGTACAGAAATACAGAGGTATACAAGGTATACAAAAACTTATTTTTACTAAATTGGCTGCAGAAACCTGTATATCAAAGGTTGGCAAAAAGGTAACAGTAGGCACCATGTGCCACAGGGGTGGGTTCCGGATTCTGCTACTGCCGGTTCGCTCAGGGACGTGCGCGCATGCGCAGTACTAAAAAAAAGCTTCTGTGCATGCGCAGAAGCAAAAAACAAGATGGCGGCACCTATGGCGCCGTCGAGAGAACTGGCTCAGGGGCGTGGCAGGCCTGGGTCACTGCCGGTTCCAGCGACCCAGGCCGCCAAGTTACTAACAGTTCTATAAAACCGGTCCGAACCAATAGGAACCCACCTCTGATGTGCCAGACTACCTGTTTAGTTTACTTTTGAAAAGAAAAAAACTGTGAGTAGATGACACGCAATAGAGAAAAACATTAATTTTATTAATTTAAAAAAAATATTTTATCATTTTAGGAAATAAACATGGTAGGTGGTTGTGGCCAAATTTGTGCTCACCCAAACATACAAAGATCCTAGAGCTTTTCAAGGAGTTCAAGAATAAACTTAATTACATTGCTACATTACATGTAGGTGTGTTGTTATTGGCTATACCTGTTAAATCAGCCATTTTGTGAATGGGCAAAATTCCCCATGACCAGGGGTGAGTTCCAACTTACCTCGCTGCCGGTTCGCTCCCTCCCGCGCCACGCGCACGCGCATGCACAGTAACAAAAAATCTGAAAAAAATAAATAAAAAAAGCCAAAAAAAAAGATGGCGACCACATGCACAGTGCTGGAAGTCGGCTTCTGCACATGCTCAGAAGGAAAATAAAATTAAAAAAAAAATTAAAAAAAATTCGAAAAAAAGATGGTGCCCCCCCCGGACCGGCACCGACCGATTCGGTGACATCATCATGACATCACCAGCGGGCCGCTACCAGTTCAGGAGAACCGGTCTGAACCGGGAGGAACCCACCCCTGCCCATGACAATACTTTCTAAAGCCCCCCCCCATTACATACTATCATCGTTCCAAACTTTCTCAACAGCTGATAAATGTTAATATATATGCAAAGACATATGGGAACAAAAATTGAAGAGGACTTAATGCACCTGAGAGCAAAGCCTACTCCCTCATTAGCACTGATGGTGTTACCTTATTTGGTAATGAAATGTCTACAAGAAAACAACCAAGGACCCCACATGAAGTTCCTTAGTTAAAGCAGTGTTCTATTTTGCTCTGTTTCCTCCAATGTTATGACTTCCAGGTATATTGAGCTTATAATTCCCAGAGTTCAAGGAAGCATGCTATTTTGGCCAAACAAATTTGAAGTGCCTTAAATTGGGAATGTGTGTGTGTGTGTGTGTGTGTGTGTCCGTCCAGCTCAGTATTTTTCCTTAACTTATAGCTGTTCTATTGGAGGCCCATTAATAGAGATTACTTAAAATAGAAATATTCAGAATGCAAACACATAGCTTTTAATGAGCTGTGGCTGACCAAGTCTGTCCTTTTAACCTGCTTTGCAACTATGTTAACAGCAGACAGATATTTTATATAAGCAAAAGTGGGTTCTGTTCCCCTCTTTAGCATATAGAGAATATATAATTTATTGCTACTTTAATATTGATAATAATAAATATAACAGAGGTTGCCTTGTATGTATTAATACTTTGAGCAAACATTGATGTTACTTTCAGCTGCAATGCCCAGGATTCACTCTGATGCACTTTAAGTGTTTGTGTATCTTTTAAAAATGCTACATAAATGAAAAGTCAGTACTTCCTATTAATTATTTACCCTGCCATGCTCAAGTGCTTGTGCATGGCGCTTTTTGCTTTGCCTGCAAAAATCACTTTGCACTGATAGCCGACACAGAGGAATAATTTTGGAGCACATAGCAAACATGACCTTTTGTGTTTAGAATACTACAAGCACTGATTGCCCAGGAGAAAAATGGACTCTGTCTTCTTTGCTATTCACAAGGTGATCATTAGAGCTTCGGATCATAAAATTAGTTAAATGCCAGGGGAGCCTCCCCTACTTATCAATACACTACTTCACTGCAGTCTTTACAATAGATTCCAGAATGGTAGAAAAAATGCTGCGTGGCTTGTACAATGCTTTCATTGCCAACACGCTGCCTTTCAATGCAAGTATCTGCCTTTGGAATGCTGACCAAAGAAATTGTTCAAACGATCAGACTGTAGCCGGCAAAGCAAGGAAGCAAAGCCACATGGATTTCACAATGGTATCTTGAATGCTTGGGGTTAAAACAGAATCCTGAACACTGTAAGAATAAAGTCAGGTGAGATGATTAAGTGAGAATCTCATTAAATGCTTTCTTCCCACAACTCTTACATCCGGACTGTGTTCTTCTTGCTTAAACTGTATTTCTCCTTTGCTTCCTTTCCACAATTCTCTCAAGATCCTTCAAAAGGGAAACCAAACCCATTTGAGTTTTTTGTTTTGTTTTTAGTGTCTTTGAGTTGTTGGTCCGTCCCTGCAGTACACTTGACAAGATTTCAGAAGTGGTTTGCCATTGCCTCTTTGCTCGAGCTGAGAGAGAGGGTCTGGCCCATAATCACCCAAACTAGCTTTGTGCTTAAAGCAGGACTAGAACTCACAGTCTCCCGGTGTCTTGCCTGATGCCTTAACCACTCCACCAAACTGTGTCTTAGTGTTAAGGTATGTGCAGAGTAACCCTTGAGTAACAAGGATATGCACATAGAAACGTTTATGGTAGTAGGTATGAATAACTATTCAGCCACACACAGATACACTAAATTGAGTTAAAATTTACTTTAAGAAATAGCACAGTCCAATAAACAATCCAGGTCATACACGTTTAAATCCGTAACTAGCTAGAAATAACAGTCCAGAGAATTACAAGCTTTTACAATTACATATTCTTCTTACCAGTTTCCTTTGTCATTACAGTAAACAAAGATATTACAATATAAGTACAGCTCAGATACAACAGATACTAGAATATTAAATAGGAACATGTCAGAGAGAGTAAGCTATGATCTCTAGCTCCCTCTTATGGCAATTTGCAACACAATCAACCAATCAGAATACAGCACAAACATAAATTCCTAACACTTAGTTATGGGTATGTTCAGTCAGAAACTTAATATTTCAGTCAAGCATTTTAGACCAGCATTGGGAAGTTGATAGAAGGAGCTTCTTCTATTAATTCCGCACAATACTGTATGATTGTATGCATCTGGACAAATGGCAGCCTATATATATATATACATACATACATACATACATACATACATACATACATACATACATACATACATACATACATACATACATAACATCATAACAAATGCAATGCAATGATAATCAGATCTGGCAGAAGAGGCATGCTGCATGTCCTATACTTGGTGGACCCAAGGTGGCAGGACTTTTCTCGCATGGCACCCACTTATGAAACATTATCTCTCCCCCTTTGAGGTGAGATCAGCTGTATCCTTACTTACTTTCCAGAAATCCTGCTCAACCTGGCTCTGTCTTCTGGCATGAGGGGTGGGGGGTGTCCCCAGGAGACCAATGAGCTCTTGAAGTGCCTCCCTTGCTAATATAATCTCTGGCATGCCTTATGCTTTTTAAACTTTTTAATAATGACAGGGTTTTTTTTGACGTTTATTGTTTTACATCTTTCTTGTATGCTGCCTAGAGTCCCTTCTTGTGAGATGGTTGTCCATATACATTTGACAAACAAACAAACAAACATACAAACAAACATATAAATAATGCATTGATTGATGCATTGTTGATACATTTAATTTTGAGGACATTGGTAGCTTGATTCCCCCCCCCCCAAATTTAGGGAAACAAGGGAGGAAACTCCATTGGGATGAAAAACGGTGATAAATCAAAAGTCAAGATCTCTAGACATGTGAGGAATCAAACCAGAATCTTTATACAGTACCAGTTGAATAACTTAACTATGCTAGTTTAGAATGTACTACAATAAACTTTCCACTACTGATAGGAGTTGATATCAGCCTGTAGTATCCTGCCTAACTGCTATATCCTATCTATGAGAACTGTAGCTGGAAAGCACTGAAACAAGTATCCTAAGAAATAACAGGGTGTCTTGTAAACAAAGACTAGTCTGGAAGTAGTTCATTGGAAAGAACTGTAAAAGAAGCTCAGGATCTGAACCGTGAAGAATACATATAAATGCATTCAGTTTCTTAACTTGTTAGCAACAGTTCTTTGCCTTTTTCTAGTTGCTTGATTTGGCAATAAAGTAACTTGTTTCAGGCCCAACTCAGAGAAAAAGGCCAGGAGTTAAGGGAAAAATATTTGACACGATCCTATCATGAAGCATGACTGATTGATCCAAAACAAGGCAAAGAAGTAAGTTTGGGTGTATCAATTTCTCTTATCATGTTCAAGCTTCCAATTATTTTGACAGAAGGCAGTAGGGTGTATTGGACCATTAACAACTCGGAATATGGATTATTGCTTGGTGTAGAAAGAAAGTTCACTTATAGTTCTGTGTCTTACAAGATGAATATGCCTTGAGCAATGAGTTAGATTAGGTAAATTCCCAAATATCTTCCAATTATAAAATTCTATGAGTCAGCAGGTCTCATTTCTATGAATCAGTTGCTTATGAACAAATGTGAATAATGCCTACAGACCTGTGTTGTTGTTGTTTTTAATACATTATGAATATAATCTTTTGTGCTTAGTCCACACAATTTTCTTCCTGAGGTAGTTTCATCATCGATTCCTCAGTGTTTATCCTTTACTACTTTATTGTTACACATAGACCAGTTTTCTCATCTGGGCTTGGTAGGGAAAAAAAAAGATTGGGTTCATAACATATTTCTCTACAAATGTTCAAAGTACAAAGTACAAATATACAAGCCGGGGTGAAGGTTCAGTTTAATATTTCAGTAGAATCACATCCACTTCCTTCTACCAAATTTTCTGGGGGAACTACATTATAGATAATTTTCACTAGTTTTTATTATTTAAATTACAATTACCTGGCTGTGGTCAGGTTCAGTTCGAAGTTGACAAGGGATTCTGTAGCGGGATTAAAAAGTCAGTGACAACCATGCTTTGTACTTTATAATTTGAAGGAATGAAAGTCCTTCGTCTTTTTTACTTGTGATCACCATCTTGCTGTTTTTGACTTCCCCAAAATACTTGGGGAATCCAAAGTACAGTTTTTGTTGTTGTTAAAGGTTGCTGTCTTAGGTTACCCATGCTAATTCTTGTTATAATTGCATAATATCCAAAGTTGACCAAGATATTTTGGCATGAGGCATTGAACATTCCAAATATCCACTCTATTGAAATGGCAAAATACACCAACAAGAGACAAACTAACAATATAGGGAAATAATCAGAACATCCCAGCCTCTCTCTGCCCAATGATAGGGCCAGTTCTGCAAGTGGGGATCATAATGTGAGAAGGATACAGTATTCTAGCTATCTGAAGACCAAAGTAGAATCACAGCAGAATAGAAAGCAGTCTTAGTCTACTGGATAAAAAAGCATTTTTAATGTTTATTGTATGCATTTTTTGTTAACTTTTTTTATTACAGTGCCATTTCTATAGGCCCCAGGACAGCTTACAAAGCAAGCAAGTAGGCAAACAAACAGAAATATGTATAATAAAAATAGGATCATTCGACCTGGTAGGCCACACACTATTAAGCAGCAAACCTTCAGCAGAATGAGCTGTGCTCTCCATTTGAGCATGGAAAAATAACATCCGAACATCTTTCTGTTTACAAACACAGGCAACTCTGTGTGTGTGTTCGTGTATGTTTGTGAAACACATGCAAATAGCAGTCCCAACCATGAAATTGAAGCCCCACACAAGAAGGGGGGATTCTCATAATTTCCTTACCGGTTCGGCCAGTGTGCGCACGCTTACTTCAGTCATGTGTGTGCCTTCCGCGCATGCGCATGGCCTTCCGTGCATGCACTTTGCTCATGCGTGCGGCTTGCATGCATGTGCACGGCTTGAAAACGTGGCTAAATAGGATGGCATAGCGCCGGGGCGGGTGGGCAGGCCCACCCGCAGGTCGCTTCTACCGGTTCACCTGAATCGGTCCGAACCTGCTGAATACCACCTCTGCCCCACACCCATTTTATATGCAATAGCATAAAAAAACAAAAACAATGCACCTTAAAATTCATGGTTGTGGCTTCTATCTTGGGTTTTTTTTTTTAATCTCCCAGTGCTCCTCACTAGTTTTTAGTATTTTATTTCCTTTTCTAGAAGTCTGCAGTCTTACTTCTAGAAGTAAGATAATTTCCTTTAAAACAAAGAATTAAACATTCCTTTTCTCAAATGTGTACGTAAAAGAGAAAATTAGAGTAATTGGTCCTTTCTCCACTTTTTTCTTGGTAAACAGCCACATGGGATTAAAATGTATATTTCCAAAGCAATTTTGCATTGTTTTATCTCTCCCAGAGCCTGCAGCCTTTTTCTGGGAAGGAAAGCCATCAAACTATGTTTATTAAAGCATCTGCATTTACGAATATAAGCATTTTCCCCTCCTAGTCTCACATTGCTATCTCTTTTATTCAGAATGTAATTTATAATAGCTTTACAATAAAAAACATTCTTTGGTATTGAGCATTTAATTTTCCATTACTTAAGAAGCTTTAGGGTTAAAAATGGTATGACAAAGCTAGACAAAATAGTACTTTTACTTTCTACACTAGTATTTCCTAACTTTGGCAACTTTAATATGTGTGGACTTCAACTCCCAGAGTTCCCCAATCAGCTTGGAATAGAACAATGGAAAGAAACAGCTGTGTGGTTTTTTTTTACAAGGGGGCAGAATAAATTCCATGAGAATTGAATGCTTTTGACTCAGTTCTGTCGTTGCCTTTCTCAACTAACTCGGTGGCAACCAAATCATCATTTTACTGCTTTCCTTGAATGAGGATTGCATCTGAAGAATTTAATGAATATAAATTATAAAATAAGAATTTGTAAGTGCACATTCTTACCCTGTTTCCCCCAAAATAAGACATCCTCTGATAATAAGCCCAATTGGGCTTTGGAGTGCATGGCAATAAGGCCAAGCGCTTATTTCAGGGTTCAAAAAAATATAAGACAGGGTCTTATTTTCGGGGAAACATGGTACATACTTTTGAAGTTCTGGCTCTTAGATGAAAGAACACCTTAAAAGAGGGAAAATGACATTATAATATAAAAGGAAGCACCTCCCCAGAATAAAATATTTTCCCAAGGATACTCTCCCCAAAAAGAAAAGAAAATTCCCTTAAGAATAGGCAGGAAACGTCTCCTGTCTTCTCTCCACCAAAACGGCCCTTAGGCATAGCCTATGGAAACTATGTCTCCTTTAAAATGATATATTGTTGCCCATTCATAAAACTGGAGTCCTGTTGAGAAAATACTGTATAACGAAGCGGATCTCCAAAAGGACAGGCCAATTAGATAAAGGACTGAAACTGATCACTCAGGCTAGGGCCAAATTAGAAAAACAGAAATACTTACATTTCCCTTAGCCCTCAAGGACAGCCACAACATCATACACAACAAAAGGAAAACCTGCAACAGCAATTGGAGTATTGTTTCCAGTTCAAAGAAAATGGAAGGAATGCATACTCACAGATACACTGACACATTGATGACAAAGAACTCAGAAACATATAAAAACCCAGTGACTCACTACTCCAATTTGCCAGCTCCCCCAAGAACATGCTTGCTGTTATTGGAAAATAAACCTGAACCTCCTTTCCAGCAGCTTGCTTTGCCTCTTCTTTTTGCTCGCCACTCTTCTCCTGCTTTGAAAGAAGGACCCGAACTGACCCTCTCAGCACAACACATCATTTGGAAGTTAAGAGTCAGTTCCAGATGTTTTATTTTCGTGGTTCCTAGCATTGTCTCTTCCAAGGGAAAAAGGAAAGAAACCTATAATGATTTGCTTTGATGGAGTGACATATATTGCAGACTTTCTATCATTGTCAGATTGTTTGAGTTAGAAGAACACCGTTATTTGTTTGCTATGAACTTGGACGCCTTTATATATCATGTTAGTTTTATATATGCTATCCCAATTTTGCATATGTAACATTCAGCACATTGACAAAGGAAACAGAACTAAATTGTTAGAAAGAAAGTCATCAGATGCACAGTTTCTAATTAATGCAGAAACTGATTTGCAGTGCCAATCCTGCTGATTGGGAATCAGCCTGCTTCTAAATGTGCTTTGCTCTGCTCTTTCTACTCCCTATAATCAGAAGCCAAATTGTTCTTTACAAAATGAGGTATCAAGAAATTAGGTTATTGTTTTGGTGAATTGTTGATTATTTCAGGGAAGCTGAACTAGGGGGAATAATATGATCTCATGTTGATGGATCCTTTGGTAGTTTTTGTAGGAAGTAAGAAATTACAAAGATTATGCTCAGCATCATCACCATTATCAACTGGAAGCGTTATCTTTCCCATTTGTTTCAAATCAAATCTTAAAGTGGCTCAAATTAAAACACTTTGGCTTCAGATTGTGAATGTCTAATTCAAACTGAATCACAATGGATCCACACAGTGGTTTCACCTACCAATAATTCATCAAAGTGCTGTTAGGATACAGGTATCCTTGTTCAGTGACTGCCTTTAGTGACTGTTACAATGATGATGAAAAATAATGTTGTGAGGAATCCTCTCATTCACGATCTTCACAGAAATTGACATAATCCATCCAAATAGAAGTAGAATGACTGTGGCAAAAGAGAGCAAAGATAGTACCAATAGTAATAGGCAACTTGGGTACAATCCCAAACTATCTGGAGCACCGCTTGAACACCATTGGCATTGACAAAATGACCATCAGTCAATTGCAAAAGACAACTTTACTTGGAAGAGCTTACATCCTGTGACAATATATTTAACACTATTAAACAGCAACATCTGCCTATCCCAGATCCTTGGGAAGGCCTTCATAGGTGGACAAAGTTGCCAAATACAGCCTAAACATCTACCTGACTGTGCAATCAACCATAATAATAAAAATAAAATATTCTTTTACTTTAGAGCTTTCTACAACCTGCCTTTCATTACTTTCATGTTTTAAAGAATCCTCTTAGTTTCTGTTTATTTATATTTTGAGTCAATGAACTCCTGCAAATGGTATCACACTGTGCTAAATAACACAGTTTAGTACAGTTTCTAAAGGGCTACTTTTGAAAAAAAAAAGATTTCTTTGAGAACTATGGGTGGGATCTCAATATGAGCTGGCACTCAACCAATGACACAATGTGTATAAACTTCCAATAGTCATTTCAAGTGTTTTTTTAAATTGAAGCAGGAATGTATAACAACAGTGCTTAGAGGTATTATTAAAGTTAATTAAGAACTTGACAGTGTATCAAGCATCAAGCCGTTAAGTTTTGGGTCTGGTAATTTGGCACTGTGCAAATTCTAGCCCTAAGTTAAAACTTGAAAACAAGGTCACAGCTTGAATCAGAGGAATCCAAAACAGATGACTTCTGAATGAATGATATAGCAGATTAAGATTAAGGATCTAACATTACTTCTGGTCTGCCCACCTCTGAAGTTAGATAAAAGTTCAACATTGACAAATTCCAGCCAATTAAACTGAAAAAAAGGGCTAAATTTAGGAAATAGCAAATCAGTTGTATGCTATCATAATACAGTATGCTAAATCTTACTGCTAAAACTGATTATGAATGTTCTTTAATCTTCTATTGCCATCATATTTAACATCGTATTGCAAAAATCCATATCCATACTATCAGATTCCCCCACCCCCAGAAAAAAGTGTTCTTAAAAGGACTTCTCTTTTGAGGTCAAATTTACAGGATTTGGTTACTTCTACATCAATAATCTCTTTCAACATTTTGAACCCGATGCCACACTGAAATCTGGTCAGTACACTGAGCAGAATTTATCTTGATTTTAACAGGGCTTGATTCTTTATCCATACTCTATTACTATCTTTAAGTATTTTATTTATTTTTATTTATTAAATTTGTATGTCACCCATCTCTCTACCAAGTGACTCCACAGTCCATACCAAATATGGACTACAGAATTCCAGAAAAAACTTACCAAGAGCTTGAGCTCTTTACTGTTGTCTAATGATGGTTTGGAATTTGGCAACCAGTTGTGGTGTGTCCAGTATCTCTAAATCCCTCTGTAAAAAGTTGGCATTTTATAGTTTGGCAGTAATAAACGTTTAAAGTCTAAATTCTTCTTCTTCAGCTTATGATTTTCATAGAAGTTTGGTCTACAGTTCCAGAGGTTGATAATGAAGTTCTGAAGTGAAAGTGAAATTTGTGTTCACAAAACAAGTCAGTCACTGCCTTCAGCTAAACCAATGGTAACTTCACTTCAGACTTGTGTCAGGCAGAAAAATACTCCTACGTTCTTTTAAAAACAATTCATTTGATTTCATGTAAAACAGAAATTGATTTCAATTTTTATTTTTTAATGTTGAGAGAATTTCAATGAAATTTTCATTGGACAGAATGTGGGGTTATTTTGTTTTTATTAATCGTGACATGGCCTAATATTGAATGTGTGTTTCTATGAATTTCTTGTTCATAGAACAATCTTCTCCTGCAGTGTTGCTGATTTTCTTCACTGCAATTAACTGCAATTAACCCTCAAGGAATGACATCACAGGGGAAGCCCTGTTGAGCTTTTTCAAATTGGGATGTGTAAACACCAGGAAGGTTCAAAATGATGACTTTTTTTTGTAATCAAAAATCCAACTGCTATAGCACCTAACTCTAAGTCCTTTTGCTACCTTCATCAGTTCAATTAGAAACTTAAAAAAAGAAGAAGGAATTTTCAAACACATAGAACATGACACAGAAAATCAAAAGTTTCTTTCACAAAGGAAGACAACTTTCAAGATATTGGAACAAAATTACCTTAGAACTTCAATTAGGTCAATACAGGAAATTAGAGATGAATGGGATGGGAGTTAACAGGCTCAGACTTAAGCCAGACAAGACCGAGTGGCTGTGGGTATTGCCTCCTAAAGACTATGTCAACTGTCCATCCTTGGTTCTGGGGGGGGGAATTGTCCCCCTCAGAACGGGCTCGCAATTTGGGTGTCCTCCTAGATTCACAGCTAAAATTAGAGCAACATTTGGCAGCTGTAGCTAGGAGGACCTTTGCACAGGTTCGCCTGGTGCACCAATTGCGACCCTACTTGGATCAAGAGGCTCTCCTCACAGTCACTCATGCCCTTGTCACCTCACGGTTAGATTATTGCAACACGCTCTACATGGGGCTACCCTTGAAGAGTGTTCGGAGACTACAGTTGGTCCAGAATGCGGCTGCGTGAGCTGTTATGGGTGCACCTAGGTACACCCATATTACACCAATACTCCGCGAGCTGCACTGGCTGCCTATTGGTCTCTGGGCACAATTCAAGGTGTTGGTTATTATCTTTAAAGCCCTATATGGCTCAGGACCAGGTTATCTTCAAGACCGCCTTCTACCACATAGCTCCCAGCGACCGGTAAGATCCCACAGAGTTGGTCTCCTCCAGGTCCTTTCAGCTAAACAGTGCCAGCTGGCGGG
>QLTV01001179.1:209332-227664 GCA_003457575.1 Thermophis baileyi | reverse complement strand
ACAGAGATGTATGGTTTTGCACGTTAGGACAAGTCCTGGTTTGATGCTAACCGTGGTTTGTGGAATAAGCCGTATCGCATACTGCCACTGGCAACCAAACCACCTTTTGAGTTTCACCCTCTCCCCTGGAAATCCAGGAGCCGCTGAAAGCTGGATGCAAGTGCAACATTTGTGGGCTCCCGCTTAAAGCCACAATGGCGCCGTTCAGACAGTAGTTTTAAACCTGGTTAGTGAAGGGATTCGTGAAACGGTTAACTAAACAGCCTGGCTTCAATGCGGGTTATTCCCCAGCTCACACACACCCATCGAAAGTAATTTACAGATCTGGTTTATATTACGATGGGGAAATGTAGGTCCCGGGCATTATTATCCCTCGGAAGGGCTCTGCATTGAAGCTCTCTTTGTCTTCGGGTCTGTAAAATGGGCATAAGGCAACCACTGAGGAGGAAGCGATCTGACGCGGCAAAGGCAATTCCACAGTTGGAAAATGAAGCCGGAACTGAGGGTGCCACCCTGCACATCACACGTGCCCCAAGGCTCTGCCCCCCCCCCCAATGTTTGGTGGCCACGCTGCGGGACTGAAACTTGTTGGGTTCAAGCTATGTTTATGTTACTGCCAGGGGTGCCTAGTAATAATAATAATAATAATAATTTATTAGAACTTTGTAAAGAGACTATATTGTGAATTTAAATCCATCTTTTGGATATAGCAATAGTTAGTAACTGTTACACAGTGTGCATTTTTTTAAACAACAACAACAACAAAATCTTCATTCCCAAATCTCAGACTGACATACTGGCTGCCTATTTAAATTTCAGAGAGGTTTACCCTAATAGGGTAAATTTTAACCAGTTCAATAGTGTAATCTGTTTGTGTTGCATGACAGAGAATATGCAAGCAATAAGGCATATTGGAAAACCATAATGAGATTTTAATGGGAACTGCATGGCAGTTTCAGGCAAAATATTTTTAAAATCAAAATATGTTTTACATATGTGAAAAGAAAAAAAATGCTGGTTTTCTCATAACAAATGAAAGAACATTTAAATAACTGTGAGAATTCTTTCCCAGAGGAACAGAATAATAAAATGCAATTAATAGCTGGATTGATGTATTCCATTTTTCTCAATAAAAATAAGAGAGAATTTCTGCCAGCAGAAGGTTTTTAGATTGGTATTAGAGAAAATGGACTTCAGTTGTATAGTGTGTGAAAAAATAGGCCTGTGAGCTTTAGGATGTAATTTAGTGTTGCTCGTGATTCTTTAATTTGTGTCTTGGGCCAATATTTATTAGTGACTGCAGCAAGCAAATTGTTGAAATGGCAACTGGGGAAGTAAATTGGCAACCTGTTGTGATACCAGGCATATTTCAGAGCAGGGGTTCACATGACAGCATTTTCCAACGGATGTTGTTTCATTATTTCCTACATCCTTGAAGTATAGCATCCAAACGGAGATTTGAGAGCCCTTCAAACACCTCATATTCAAACTCCAATTTCCAGCTCGCTTTTATTCCTTAATATTCTTAGAATATCTGCAGAACTGATGGCATTGTCAGGAAGAATGTCACCCTAATGCATTCCAGACATTTATAAAAGTCTTATTGCTACAGATTTCAAAGGCAGCCTTGGTGAGTCATTGTACTGGCTGCACTCAAATAGTGCATGCGTGCGTGTGTGTGCGTGTGTGTGTGTGTGTGTGTGTGTGTGTATGCTATGCAACGATCATTAAAATTGCCATATTATAATGGAGTTGACAACCTAAGTCAGGTAAATAAAAAAGAACAAAATACATTTGTTCCAAGTACAGGTAGTCCTCGACTTATGACAACAACTGAGCCCAGAATTTCTGTGAAACATTTGTTAAGTGAGTTTGCCCCTTTCTTGCCACTGTTGTTAAGCGAATCACTGCAATTGTTAGGTTAGTAACACGGTTGTGAAGTGAATCTGGCTTCTCCATTGACTTTGCTTGTCAGAAGGTTGCAAAAGGGGATCACGTGACTCCGGGACACTGCAACCGTCATAAATATGAATCAGTTGCTAAGCATCCGAATTTTGATCACGTGACTAGGGGGATGCTGCAATGGTTGTAAGTGTAAAAAATGATCATAAATCACTTTTTTCCAACTTTCAGTGGTGACTAAATGAACTGTTGTGAGACGAGGACTACTTGTAGTTGCATTTTCTCCAGATGTGTTGCTCTATATCAGGGGTCCCCAAACTTGGCAAATTTAAGACTTGTGGACTTCAACTCCCAGAATTCTCCAGCCAGCATAGCTGGCTGGAGAATTCTGGGAGTTGAAGTCCACAAGTCTTAAAATTGCCAAGTTTGAAGACCTCTGCTCTATATCCATAGGAATGACAGACATTATAACCCATTGCAGCTGCAGACTCCAAAGCTGGGGGGGAAATGGTGTCTAAGATCAAAGCTGTTTTAGAGACTTGTTCTGACCCAGCCTTTGCAAGTAGTGATAAGACATTTACTCGTGAGTAAAACAACCCCTTTTTTAGAACAGGGCAGTAACAGTCTTTTATTCACATTGATAAACAAAAAAACCAAACTTAATTAGTCCCAACAAACCTGGGTTTAGCCAAGAAATCCGAATTGCTTGCTGTATACTAGAAATGAACAATTGTCTGTGACAACCGGCCACTCCCAAACCCCTCCTATTTATTTCCCAGCCAGGGAGGGGTTGGCTATCATCTGCGTCTGCTTCTCCCTGACAACTGGCTTATTGTTTTCCTTTGCTCTCCTCTCTTTTCCTCTCTGCACATACGTGCATCTGGGATGGGCCCCATCTGTTCCTCCCCCTCACTCAGCTCAGGCCCCGAACACAGCTGCCTCTGCACCTGGGAGAGGACCAAAGGCTCCGAAGCTGGCCCAGGCTCTCCCTCCACCTCCTCCTCATCTGACTCTGCAGCTAGCTCTGCTGGCAGCCAACGGGCCACAACACTTGTTTAGTATCTGTGTCATATGGTTGGTAGCCTAATGATACCCCTATAACAGTGATGGCGAACCTTTTTTTGCTCGGGTGCCAAAAGGGCGCGCGCGCATGCGATAGGGCGCATGTGCGTGCCCACACCCATAATGCAATTCCCTCCTCCCCATGCATGCACGCACAACCCCCACACACTTCCCCCCCCACACTTCCCCCCCCGCGCATGCGCGCAGGACTCACTGAAGCCTCTGGAGCCTGTGGATGGTGAAAAACGGATTCCAGCTAAATTTTCAGCCTTCCGGAGGGCGGGGGGGATGTAGTTTTCACCTTCCCCAGGCTTCAGGAAAGCCTCCGGAGCCTGTGGATGGCAAAAAACGGACCCAATGGTCCAACCGGAAGTTTGGAAACTGGAGCTGGAGCTGACATAGGGCAACGCCTCGTGTGCCCTCAGATATGGCTCCGCGTGCCACCTGTGGCACGCATGCCACAGGTTCGCCATCACTGCCTTATAAGGTAGACCAGATCAGGAAACTAATTCCACAGGAAGATTAGAACAACACCTCATTGAGATACACTACAGTAACAGACAAACCTAACAGCTATAGGCTCTCTAGTTTGAGAGTCCTTATGAATTAGAGATGGAAAAAAGAACACAACATGTAACTCAGCATCCCATTAGTAGCATTTATCTTTGTTTTCTCTAGGGTGTGTATGACATGGCTAGAATCATTGTCCTATGCTATTTCCCTTTTTCCTCCATTTTCTACAGTTTAATCTTTCCTTGTATCATTTGTATCAGCAGAAACATCAGCAGAACAATAAATCCGTAATTATGAAGCACAGCAAGCAATGCGGGGCAGCCTGGAACACTTTCTTGTCAACACCTCTGTTCTCCCTGAAAAGTTACTGCTTGTACCTTAATCCAGAATCTTTTGGGCTTTTGGGTAGTGTGGCAGCCTATAGATCACCATATCAAGCATTTTCTTATTTATTTACTGGGCTTATAACACCATAGTCCAATCATAGTTACTACAGCTTTCCAATAAAAATAGTTTTAGATCTATAGGGCCTTGGTTTCTTGTCTGGCCTACCTTATAGGGCTAATGCAAAAACAAACAAACAAACAAACAAACAAACAAACAAACAAACAAACAAACAAACAAACAAACAAACAAATATGCTAGTCTTACTAGTGAACGAAATAAGACAGCCATAGAGGTTAGAGATTAATGACAATTCTCCATCTTTTCTGAGCCTTCTAAGCGAGTGGTCCCCAACCTTTTAGGAACTGGTTCCATTGGCAGAGGTTTTTCCACGGACTGGAGGGGGTGTGGTTTTGTGTGCTGCCTGCATCCCATAGATGGGGCTTCGCTTGTTTGCACGGCCCCTGTTTCTGGCATGACATAAACTGATGCGGGTCCATGGACCAAGGGTTGGGGACCCCTGTTCTAAGCTATCTTGCCCTGTTCCTCTATCCTAGTCTGCTGCTTTGTTTTACGGGTATTCCAGGGTTGAAATTAATCTTAATTGCTAGTCCAATTGTCTCCTGTATATAAGATGTGTGTGAGTTCCATTTTGTCCTTTTCCTTGGCCTTATACAAGGTTAAAGTTTATCTGGTGAAGCCCGGATGGAGCTCATTAGATCTCAGCCATTATGAGACATCCTACCACAGAAGATCAATCCGAATGAGGTACAGAGTCTTGAAGACAGGGCATACTTTAATTCATCCATTATACTTTTCTCCCATTCTCCATTTGATTATTGTATGTACTCTTTGCAAAACAGGCATTATTGAGATGATTTCTAGTTTGGCCATTTTATTCTCTCCCAAGTATTAGATAGCTTCTAGGCATCCAGTCTAAAGAATGAGTTTCTAACTAATTTCATTTATACCAAGAATAGTTTGTTGAGAATGTGCATTATGGAAGCTGACGAGGAGTTCACCCTGCCAATTGTTTTTAAATAGAAACTGATACCCAGTTATATGCTGATGACAACTGAAAAGGTTGGTTGGGTGCATTAGGAAACAGTTCTGCATATAATTCCAGTTATTTTTGGCTTTCAGCATGCATGCTTAGTCTTTGAAATATAATTTTGATGAGGCCATCTGGGGTCTGCTTTTGCTTCTAGCCGAGGATTCTGTTTTATTTGTTTTCATCACTACTAGTCTTGCCTCTTGCTCAAAATAATTTATTTAATCTTACTGGCACATGGTGACAGGCATTTATTCAGAAGAGTAAAGTGCTTCAGAATTTAAGAAATAATTTTTTTATCAATTTATGCATGTTTCAGTTTGTCATCTGTGTTTCCCATGAGTAAACCAGCCTTATATATGTTTAAAGGATTTCAGGTTGGCTATAAAAAGACAAGTGAAATAATCTGAATTGAAATCTGTGAGGCAAACAAATTAGAAGAAGTAAAAAAGAGAAAAAGCAGCAACAATCCAAAGAACCAAAGTACATTTCCTTGTCAGTATTTAGATAATCAGCATTTCATTACCTATTTTTTTCTAGTTGCTCTTTAATTCACATAATCAAACTAAACAGCAAAACACCTAAGGAAATAGGTACTTTAAGTTTTACTTTAATATTAGATATTTCTCTGCTGTGCGTTTGGTATGTTCTATTTAAAATACTAGGTCATTTGTTTTTCAGGTTTAATAATTGCTCTTTATGCTATATTTAGAAAATGCAGGTTTGAGTGAACAGTGTAAGCTATTATAATCAAATGATGTATTTCACATAGTAGTGGTTTGTCTGTTCCACCTCTTTTATTGAGCAGTGTTAGGGGAAGGGAATCTCCAAGTTTTATTTACAGAGTTAATATAATTTTATTTTATTAGCCCCTTGTTCCAACTTATTATTTAATTTCATTTGTACTAGAAACAAATGGGCAGTTATGTAGAACGAGACTGTGTAATTTCCCTGTTCAAAATGTTAAAGCCACAATTCAGTGAGCACGCACGCAGACACAGACACACAGAAAAAGATTTGTTTGTTGATTGAGGACTTTATAATCATTTCTACATTCATAACATTCTTGTAACTGTAGAAGCCAGGTATAATTTATACTGGAATCAATATTTTAGAAAAAGAGCAAGCACTTATGTTTATGAGCTGCAACTGACATTCAAAGACAAAAAAATTGGATCTCAACACCATCCCTTTAAGCTCATAAAGGATTCCCTTTGAAATAATAAAAGAGAGCTTTCCTATTAGGGCCCTGATCAGGTAGTAAATGAAGCTTCTTCTATTTCTTCCAGGCTGGTATCTTCTGTCCCCATATACAGTCCAAGCATTTCCCAAGACATGCTGATGCATTCTGATATCACGGAGTATAATTTGAACTCCTCTAGTGAACTAAGAGACCTTGTGGAACGGGGTTTTTTTCCATTATTTGATTGTAGCCTTTAGTCCTCCAATCCCCAACCCCCCCTACCCACAAGAGTTCCAGCTCCTTTAAAGCTAACTCCAGCACTAGAGGATTTAAGAGGTTTCAGCAAAACGCTGTAGGACAGGGTCCCCAAACTTGGCAACTTTAAGACTTGTGGACTTCAACTCCCAGAATTCTCCAGCCAGCTGGCTGGAGAATTCTGGGAGTTGAAGTCCACAAGTCTTAAAGTTGCCAAGTTTGAAGACCTCTACTGTAGGATCTGGACAGCTGCCCTAGGGACTCAGTGCACAGAATGCTCTCCATGGTGCTGAAACTGAAGTCTGACAGGGAACTTCCACACTGGTTGTAGTTTTGAGTACTTGCTGCCTACTTAGAAACTTTGCCTCATTGGACATGTGAAACAAATGAGAACATCCAGAAAAAGCACAACATTGCTTCTTCCCTCCACAAAACTTGGAGCTGCAAATTGGGATTGTTTTGAATCAGGCTCCCCCCCCCCTCTCTCTCACACAACACACACCTGTTTTTCATAAGCATATAGTTATCCAGTGTTGCTTCATAATATGTGTTTTGGATTATGCATAAAGGTGAAATGAAAAAAAATGAGAGAAAGATTTTAAGGAAAACACACCCTTGGGAACTTTAAAATAGTCTCCAGGTTTTTATGAAACTAGATATACTTCATCAAAAACGGAAAAGTAGCAAAATCTTCTCTTACCTTTTCAACTTTGTACACCTATAGGTTTCTTGAGGGAGTGTCTGAGGAACCTTTTTGACAACCTTAAAATTGCTTTTATCTCTATGGCATGCCTGCTTCTTGACAGCTTTCTAAAGTAATAACTCCCCTTTTTTATATATAAAAAAATCCACCCACAAAAGCTATTACATTTTGCATTTCATAACATACTTTGGGTAGAAATGATAGATATTCATGCACTGCAATGCCTTATGGAAATGATATGTAGTGTTACATGTTGAAAACTATGAAATATGAGCGAAAGAATTTTATGATTAAATTGCAAGTTTTCTTTAAAAAAATATAGCAGATGAGTTGTTTAGTCTCTGGGACAACTTTCTTCAATTTTCTACCCTCCAGATATATTGCATTTTAATTTTGATCATGCTGGTTGTGAATTATGAAACTGAAGTCCAGCACACTTCATTATTTTTGGAAAATTTGAGAAAAAATGAAATTATGCAACTAAAAAATTCAGCATCTCTTCTGTAGCATTGGATTGCGTTTATATTAATAACTAAACTTTTTCAGGAAACCACAACTTTCAACTTCTGTATATCAGCATCATGTTTTCTTGAAAGGAAAATGTTTCTTGTTTTAATTATTTTCCTTCAAGATGGGTATAATCAGGCGTAATGTAGATAGACTGATATAAAGACATTGCTAATTTACAGAATTTCTTATCTACTCTTTCTTAATTTCTTAATCTACTCTTTTAAGAGACATGGTGGCGCAGTGATTAGAATGCAGTATTGCAGGCTAACTCACTGCTCACTGCCAGGAGTTTGATTCTGACCTGCTGAAGGTTGACTCAGCCTTCTATCCTTCGATAAAAAGGTCAGTAAAATGAGGACCCAAATTGTTGCTGATTCTGTAAACTGCTTAAAGAGGGCTGTAAAGCACTGTGAAGTGGTATATAGGTGTAGGTGCTATTACTACTATTATAATTCATCCATCCATTCATCCGTTGGGCTTTAAACATGCTGAAATCCCATCATATGTTCATTTTTTTGAGGCAAGAAAATCCCGGTAAGATAGCAGTTTTATATTCATTCTGATTCCATAGAAGTAATGTGATAATCAGTTAATGTTTTCTGATTACAGGAACATAAAGTGATTAATAATTTACCAGGATGTTAAATTCCTGTTGTGCTTGACTGAAGCAAAGAATTGACTCACAGTGTAAAGTGATTGCTTCTGGTTTTTATTTTCTGATTATTTTTAAACTGGATATCAAATAACGGTATGGGGGAGTGGAGAGAAGGTTTTAAAGCCAGATGACTACCTTTGCTCTAAGATGCTTACAATGGAGTAGTATATAGAGGAACAAGGCCATTTGGCTTCTGGGTGAGGATCTACAGCAAGTTACATATCCTTGTGAGCATCTCTGGAACGAGGACAGCACAGTGGCAAATATCAACAGCCATGCAGCAGATTCTAGCTTTCAAATCTCTCTACAGAGAAGTAATACAGAGAATAGACAAAAGAGTAAAATTAATAAAAACACAGACTGAACACTGATTATTTATTATTAAGGATAATTGGTGAATTTAAAAGAAAAGTAAAAGGATATGCATAAAATAGGCCACTCTGTATGTCAGTAGTTACAGAGACCTAATTGGGACTAAAGTGTAAAAGACAGAGAAAAGCAAAACAGGAAAAAAAAGAAGCTTGGTTTTTTTTACTTTCACCATAGTAATTGACATACTTTCACTTTATCATAGTGACAAACAGCAAAAATAGGAGGAGAAAGGAGAGATTAATTAGAACAACTTGCAGATAAGGGGATCGTGCCAGATTTATTGCAGAAAAAAGTTTGAAGAATTTGGCAAGAAGGTGACTGCAACAGTTGCCAATAGTTTGGATGCTTTTAAAAAGGAAATGGAAGAAGGATTTGGAGGGATAAAAAGGATTTGAAAAAAGTTAAGAAGATTGAAAAATCTGTAGGACAATAGGCTGGCGATGTAAAACAAATTAATAACAAAGTGGAAGTTTTGGAAAGTAAGGTAGAAGTTATAAATAGAGAGATGAAGAAATATTTGGACGACTTGGCATTACTAAACTAAGAGAAAATTCAGAACTACTATACTATTATACTGTAATCTCTGAAAGTTCCTGCATGAGGTGAGGTGCCTAAGATAAATTAACATAGCCCCAATCTTTAAAAGGAGAAAGACCTATATAATAATCTCATAATATCTATACCGAACAAGAACAGATTATCAAGCCATATATCTGTAACCACTACAAAATAATAGTACAAACACCAGAATTCACCCACTGCTGTTCTATGCCTTATTTCTTTTTCCTTTTTTAAATATCTAATTGTGTTTAATTAGTAGATAAATGGAATGCTGTGAATATAATCATCCTGATTTAAGTAACACACTTTTTATTATTATTATTTATTAAATTTGTATGCTGTCCAACTCCCAAGGGACTCTGGGCGGCTCACAACAATATAAAAAACCATTAAAAGAAAACATAATAAAAACATTTAAAAACAGTTAAAAAACTCATACACACCGTTTCATGGCCGGACCTTGCCAATTACAGAGGCGAGATCAACGGCCCCAAGCCTGCCGGAAAATAAACTTGAAAAATATTACCATACCTTTGTGGTCAAAATAGATAAATATGAACTAAAGGGCATTGTGATGCAGAGATTTTACAACTGCTGAACAACTGCATTCAGAGGCTGTTAATAAATGGTTATACATTAACCCAGCAGGAAATATCAAGTGGGATCACAATTCTTGATTTGGTGCTGCCAACAAGAAACAATCTAGAAGATAGAATTGATGTTCGTCCATCGTGCTTCAAAGAGGACCTTGACATCTAACAGGTTATGGGCTGTCCACGATGTGTCCGCAGGTGGCTGGTAAGGCCTATACAGGCATGAAATGTTCTGCCACATGTCGGGCAGACATGTGTGAGCACCATTGTTGCAGCATTTGCAGCTCTGGCTTTGCGGAGTGCTCGCTTCTCTTGTGCTATGGTTGTTCTTCTGTCCTCAGATGTCTGGCAGCCTTGGTGGATCAGCGTGCGCCATGTTGATCGATCTTGTGCCAGGGTTTCCCAGGAGGTGGTGTCGATATCCAGGGACTTGAAGGAGGCTTTCAACGTGTCTTTGTATCGCTTCCTTTGTCCCCCGTGCGATCGCTTTCCTTGAGACAGCTCACCATAGAGGAGCTGTTTAGGGATGTGATGGTCTGGCATCCTTGCAACATGGCTTGCCCAGCCCAGAAAATAGAATATATACTTAACAAATATTCAGATGACACCGAGCTAAGGAAATTGGTCAATGCTTTAGAGGATAAAGTCTAGATTCAAAAGGATGTCAACAGATTGAATTTTGGACAAAATTTAATAGGATAATGTTCAATATGACAAATGTAAAATCTGATTAGGGAAAAGAAAATACTTAAAGCCCAGGATCTATGAATACTAGTAGACTAGTTGAAAACTTCAAACAATCATGGGTTGCGTTAACAAAAGTATTCTGTTAAATCATTAGAAGTATAAATTCAACTGTATCCTACACTGGTTAGATTGCACTGGGAGTATCAAATTCTGAGTTTGCTTCAAATTGGAGAACTATCAGTCAACTCAAAATATATATATAGAAAATAAGTCTATGGGGACCAGTTATAGAAGCTGTGCATGTTTAACTTAGTTGAAGTTGAGGACAGGGCAACATTCAAAGCGATTCAGGCTGGATATTAGGAGGAATTTCCTGATGCTAAAAGCTGTTAAGCAGTGGAGCAACCTGTTTTCAAATGGTAATTGGATTGCTATGTGTCAAGGTTGTTTTTCTAGATTCCAGCACTGAGCTGGGGGTTGGATCACAAGGTCTTTTCAACTCGTACAGTCTTTGATTCTATGATTATAAGCTATGGTTTGGAATCTGCTGCTTTTATAAGGACGACCTGTTTGCTTTCTGTTGGTTTTGCTTGCATATTTCTTAACAACTATAATATCTCTTTCAAAGAAAACCAAATCCTGTAGGGCAGCTACTTGACCTTTTCAGTATACATATGTGGAGAATATGTAATGCAGATAAATGGCACATTTTCCTCTGGTTGAGACTAACACAGGCCCAGAAGGAATACAGGGCCCAACAGAGAAGCTGCAAAGTAGGAAAGAAATTCAACCCTGAATGCCTGCTTTTCTCTCTTTTCCATTGGAGGACACATTATTCTTAAATTAGCTCCTTAGGGAGACTATTAATTCTTCAGCCAGTTCTTTTAGATGCCGTGCAAAGTCATGTCATGCATTTGTGCTGACCAAAAAAAAAAGCAGAGACTGTATAGGCTCAGCGAGAGAAATTCTGAGATTGTAACCATTTTATTTACCTACATTACCCATATTTCCATCAAGTCCTCTTATCATAACTCGATCAATTACATCCATATAAAGGGAAATAAATATTAAACATTTGGGCTGAAAATTTTCCTATCTCCTTTAAGATATTGGAGCACAGATGAAGAGGAAATGCTATAACTTGTATTTTATTCAAAAATAAGAGAAGAAGATTCTTCTTAAGATGGACAAAGGTCTTAAAATATCAAAGGTCTAATTCTGCAGGCTGTTTTAAAATACCAAGAGTTCTCCCTCCCTCCCTCCCTCTCTCTTTTCTCTCTTTCTCTTTCTCTTTCTCTTTCTCTTTCTCTTTCTTTTTCTCTTTCTCTTTCTCTTTCTCTTTCTCTTTCTTTGTTTCTCATTCTCATTCTCATTCTCATTCTCATTCTCATTCTCATTCTCATTCTCTTTCTTTCTCTTTCTCTCTCTCTCTCTCTCTCTCTCTCTCTCTCTCTCTCGTCTATCTATCTATCTATCTATCTATCTATCTATCTATCTATCTATCTATCTATCTATCTATCTATCTATCTATCTATCTATCTATCTATCTATCTATCTATCATCTATCTATCATCTATCTATCGGAGCACTTTGAGATTCCCAGATATTAATTTTTGCTTCAGTAGTCACAATCTCATCTTCCATAAGAGCCTGTTTTATTGTTTTTCCTGTATTTCTAACAAATCCATATTTATTTCCTTTTGAACAGTGCAGCCACAAGGAGACACAACACTGGCTTCTCGTTATGATTCATTGCTGTTTAGTACATCATCCACATCCTGTATGTTGATCTCACATATGCTTATTACAACAGACTGGTTTCATAACATCTGGTTTGAATTCATCTTGTTTTACACGCTCCATAATTAAGATTAACTTCTTGACTCTCTGAAGAAGAAGAAGAAAAAAAAGAAATCACACACAAACATTCTTTTTGGATGTGTTGAAAGACAATTTGCTTTTAAAATTTGGGTGAAAATGTTTAAGGGTGAAATGGGCCAAATGTTCATGTCACCATGTTCATGGGTGAAATGGATGAAAAGAGTTGTCTTTTTACACTTTTTAAAATTAAGGAATAGCCATGGGAAGTGTACTTTTTCATTGTACAAGTCAATTATCATGATAGAAAGTTGGAAAAGGAATTGGAACTTTCCAGACACACAATCAATCCTCTATTCGACAGTGATGTTTATTGCTAACAATCTGTAACAAAGTTTCCAAGCAAACAATTTATAATTTTTATACTGTATATGCATTGGCCTTAGCTCACCAATCCATACATACATCTCTATATAGAACTCTTTACAGTTTCTTAACTTCCTTGCTGCCTGCATCCTTGATTCCAATAGGTATTTTTTTTTATCACAACTTACTATTCTTATTTACACAACTTCAGCACTCATTTTTCAGATTTGCTGTTAGAAGGAAGAAAAATAAAAATAAAAATAACTCCTTCCCCAACTTCTTGGAATGTTAACAGTTTGGTCAAGCTTATCTCATTGATATTTGATCTGTCCTTTTCAAATATAGACTTTTTTCCATTAGTCAATCCTCTCTGCAGAACTCTCTTTCTGATCCTGATACTTGATTCTGCTGGTCTTCAAATGAAGATTCATTCTCCAGATCTTATTCAAACAGCCCCTCCAATCTTCATACACCTCAGTATTAATTAGGAGCTTCAAGCAACATCTGCATGTCACTTTGCATGATAGTGTCAAATAGACAAAAGTCCCCTTAAACTTAGTTTATGGTTCTATCCTAATCAGGGCATCTTGCTGCCACAATCTGTGGCCTGAATCCTAACATTTAATTAAATCCGAGATGAAATCTAATGAAATGTTCTTTAAATTGTGGATTTTTCATTAGGGAATGTTGACTGCCAAGGAGGCTTGAATGAAGGAAAGATTTGTATCAGAAAAGAACCCCAGGAGTAGCTTTAATCTGCCATTTCCACTGATAGTTCAAAAGCACTGCCAACAGAACTTCAAAAATCCCAAAGTAATCTGAGAATAAAGTAAAAAACACTCCAGAAGTCTATTTCACCATTTATGAAGTCTGATTTACCCAACAACAGTGTTTAATAAAAAGACATGCAAGCAAATGGTTCTGCACTCTTCCTCTCAGGAGTATCAGAGGAGAGAATCAAAATGAATTCAATTTAAATTCAAGACTTTTATTATTTATGTCACGATCAATTATAATTTATCACAAACACTTAATTTCAGCCTCTGCCTGCATTCATTTCCAAGCTGTGAAACTGGAGGGGTGTATTCAATTAGTAATCTAATGATTATTAGTGCAATGCACTGAGTCTTACAAGAAATAGGAACAAATCTGAAGCCTGAATCATAACAGTCAGGAAATAACTATTTATTTTACAAATATTTTTGATAAAGTATCTTTATACATTAATTTTCAAGAAAGAACCAGTCATAACTTGTACTCCGATAGTTCTGTTATTCTTATTCTTTACGTTTCATTAATGAAATAAGGTATTAAGAGAAAAATACAATTGTGCACAATGTGGTGTCCAGAGGTGGTGGACCATAATTTCAGGCTGTAGGGCAGGGGTGTCAAACTCGATTTCATTGAGGGCCGCATCAGGGTTGTGTTTGACCTCGGGGGGCTGAGATGGGCATGGCCAGATCGACGTCACTCGTGTCAAGGACGCCTGTGGTGGCCCAAGCGCTCTGCTAGTGAAAACGGGCTTGCAAGCTCCGTTTTCGGCTGCAATGGCCTCCTGCAGTCCTCTGCCAGTGAAAACGAAGCTTGCAAGGGCTGCATGCGGCCCTCCCGAGCTCTGTTTTCACTGGCAGAGGCACCGTGGGCTGGTCCTTTGCTGTTTGCCGGGCAGCCCCATGGGCCAGATCTAAGCACCCCATGTGCCGGATCTGGCCCGTAGGCCTTGAGTTTGACACCCCTGCTGTAGGAAGGCACTAACTTTAGGAAGGCTATTCTGATGTCACATACTCAGTGTGTTTAGATTTGTGTGTTCAGCTTTGGCCTTGAGTGTCTCTGCAATATAGTATGCTGTTCTAGTGTGGAGCGCATCTGAAACATGTGAAACAAGTTGATATCACTATCAAAGAAGCAGTACACTTAGTGACAGGTTGTCTCAAACCAATTGGGAAAATTTATTGTCTTTCTGGCATTGCCCCACCTAAGATCAGAAGAGAAGTAGTAGCAGATGCTGAGAGAACTAAGCAAGAGAATGATCCTGGACATCCTGCGAATGGACATATCCCCCAAGCCTGCCGACCAGGGGTGGGTTCTAACTTACCTCGCTGCTGGTTCACTTCCTCCTGCGCCACATGGCCGCACCTCATCAGCGTGCACGCGCTTTGCACGTGTGCGCATGCACAGTGCAAAAAAAAATAAAAAAATCCCCCCCCCCAAAAGGAAAACAAGATGGCGATGCATGTGCAGTGCCAGAAACTCAGCTTCTGTGCATGCGCAGAAGAAAAAAAAATTCAAAAAAATTCACAAAAAGATGGCAGCATCCGCGGACCGGCACCGACCGAACTGGCTCTGTGATGTCATTGTGACATCACCAGCGGGTCGCTACTGGTTCGGGCGAACCGATCCAAACTGGGAGGAACCCCCCTCTGCTGCCGACTCAGATCTAGTGAAACAAGCAAGAGAATGAGGACATCTCTGAGTGGACATGTGCCCCAAGGCCACCAACTCAGATCTAGGAACAGCTTTATGGCAAGAACAAACATTCTTGAGGGCACACAAGGACAAAATCAAATTAAAAGATGAATGAAGGAGACCATCAAGCAAAGAATAACATTAAAGGAGGATATGGCTGAAGGATCTGACCTTCCTTATATACTTGGAGGACACTGAATAGATTGAGAGTTGGACTTGAGTGGAGGCTTTTAGTGGATAACAACACACAATGTGAATATGGAGAGACTCAGAGTCCGACCCATCTGCTGGTATGTTGGCTATGACCAGAAACATGTACCAATAATGACTTATTTTTGGACAATGACAAAATCAAGAAGGTGGCTTCATTCTGGCAGTTTGAAGTTTGATCTAGACATGGAAGAAGAAGTGTGTTTAGATAACTGACAGCTATTTTTTATCTCTTAAGTTTCATGATAAAATGACCAATTTCATCCAAGGTGGAGGGATGATTTTATATTTTCCATCAGAGCCTTGCATTTAAAGCTGATTATAAAGGAGTTTAAAGTATCATGATAGTGCTTCTATGAGGAAATGTCACAGTGACTGAAAGGTTGATGCCAGGATGATCTTCAATTATGAAAGTGTCAGATATTTCTTTTTTGTTTCGTTTTCATTTCCTAGGCAACTGTGCTGAAGGACTCAGAGCTTGCAAAATGCATTTAAGATTGTTTCTTGTCTCTCTTGTATTAACTAGAAATAAATTTACATTCACCATAAATCTATATATCTCTCTTGATTGTGTCGCCCATGATTACTGTATACTTTAGTGGTAATTGAATGTTCAATAAATTGCAGAACTAAATCACAGAACTTTACTCTGTAAAGTTTTATAACAATTAGTCACCCACTGATACATGTTTCTGTTGAAGGAGAAATTCTGGTTTACTTCTGGACAAGATGTTATCTACCTCAACAACATTTGAGTTACCTGCAGAATAACATTTTCATTGACATGTTAAGAGCTGGGTCTGTTGTTAAGGCTTCCAAACAGTTTTCCCAAGTAAAAAAGTAGAATACAAAGAAGCCAAATTTGCTTAATTGTAATGGCAATGGAGGTAATTTCATAAAGGAAGGAAAAAATCACTGAAGGTATGGGTAAGGTATTGAACTGGCACTGGGGAAACTCACATTCCAGTCCATCCTCTGCCGTGAAAATTTGCTTGGTAAGTTTGTGTCAATCATTTTTTTTTTTTGGCCGAATCTATCTCATGAATAAATGACAGAAACTATGTTTGTTGGCTTGAGCTCCTGAGCATGGTAGAAAATGGACCAGTAAATAAATAATTTTACAAAATTACTGCTGGCAATTAATCTTAGTAAGCAGTGGATGAAAGACCAACAAAAATTTTATGAGAAACAAAAGTAGATAATTTTCCCTTTCATTCCTTGGGAATTCAAGAGAGAATAAATGCAGTGGTTTTATGATTATTTGCTTTGGAAATTAAGCTGAAAGATATTTAAAGAAGGTTCTCACCTGCCTTTATAGATATGGAAATCATTACTTGATGAAATACACATTCTTAATCACCCAAACAAGTCTTAAGCATCCAAACAAATTTTAGACTCTTCCTTCTTAGAATAAATCTAAGATTGAATCTATATCCTATTTGAAAATTATCTGTAGTATACTGTAGTACTAATGGAGTGACCTAATTCAGCATGATAAAGAGGAACACTAGTTTAAGTTAGCTTCTGTGAAATTTTTGAAAGAAAGGTGTGATGGGGCACCTAACAAAAATAAATGTCTGCCTTTTTGTTGTGAGGTCTTCAGAACTGTCCCTTAATGGAAATTGGTTGGTGGTGTTGCAAACAAAGATTATTGCTGCAGTAGCTTTTAATTATAGAACAAGAAAGATAAATGATAGATAGATAGATGAAATATTTTATTGTGATTAAAAAAACAAAAACAAAGGCCAGGCTGTTGTTTTAAAGCAGGGGTATCAAAGTTGATTTCATTGAGGGCCGCATCAGGGGGGCCGCAGTGGGCTGGGGTGGGCATGGCCAGCTCGACGTCACTCATGTCGGGGGTGCCTGTGGTGGCCCGAATGCTCTGCCAGAGAAAACGGGCTCCCGAGCTCCATTTTCGCTGGTAGAGGCACCATGGGCCAGTCCAGTGTTTCCAGGGCGGCCCTATGGGCCAGATCTAAGCACTCCATGGGCCGGATTCAGCACCCAGGCCTTGAGTTTGACACCTCTGTTTTAAAGTTTGCTTTCTTTCCAACAGCAGATTTAGAAAAAGACATTAAAGAATCAGCTTGGCAGCTAAATTATGCCTAAATCATACAGCAGATTAAAAGTTAACTGAGCGCTCCGAACAGCATTTTAATACCAACAACTCCAGGTAAGCACACTCCCTGCCTTAGACTGAACACTTTTCTTTGCATTGCACATCAATACCTCAGCATGAATTTTATTTATTGAAGTAAACAAATTGCTTCACTCCTTTAGCTTTGTTGTGGCTTCAGGCAGAAGTGTCTGTATAAATAGGCAAAAAAGGGAAAATGCAATACTGTCTGCTTAAAAAAATAATTCGTTATTAAGAATTATGGGGTTATGTGTTGGTTGATTCTGTAGCTCTATCTTCTCCTTCATATTAACGCAATAAGATTTAACAATTTATAGAGGCAGTTCTCATTTAGTGACTGCAATTGCAACTCAGTCATTAAGCGAAATGGCCACTAAGTGAAACCGTGACAATGCATGTGATCTTACTTCAGTTTTCCTTTGCTTGACAGGCCTGCAAATCTCATAAATGCACAGCTTGGTTGCAAAGTTACCTTTTTGTCACCATCATAACAATGAGCAGCCACTGCATGAGGCAGTCGCTAAATGAAGATGAAGGAGATCTATATAGAAATAGATCATCTAAGGAAAAAATAAAAAGATAAACAATATATTTCTTAACCTAATACCTTTGCAATAGTGGTGAATATCTGTAGCTCGGGTGTAGGATGAGAGTTTAGGCTAGTTCTCCAAGCTTGTGGGTTGGTTTCCAAACATTTTGTTACCAGGCTAGGTAACATCTTCAGTGGAGTTTAGGGGATGTAAGTGTTCTTCTGTTTATAAGGACTTCAGGTGTGGGTGTGTCAAGTGAGGGTCCTGTGATGGGTCAGCTGTGAGTAATCAGTGAGTCTTGTGTTGGGTCCAGTGGTGCAATCCAAAAATTTTCCCTACCGGTTCTGTGGGCGTGGCTTGGTGGGCGTGGCTTG
>QLTV01001179.1:197837-208151 GCA_003457575.1 Thermophis baileyi | reverse complement strand
TGTAAATCAATACATCAGCATGAATTTTATTTATTGAAGTAAACAAATTGCTTCACTCCTTTAGCTTTGTTGTGGCTTCAGGCAGAAGTGTCTGTATAAATAGGAAAAAAAGGGAAAATGCAATACTGTCTGCTTAAAAAAATAATTCGTTATTAAGAATTATGGGGTTATGTGTTGGTTGATTCTGTAGCTCTATCTTCTCCTTCATATTAACGCAATAAGATTTAACAATTTATAGAGGCAGTTCTCATTTAGTGACTGCAATTGCAACTCAGTCATTAAGCGAAATGGCCACTAAGTGAAACCGTGACAATGCATGTGATCTTACTTCAGTTTTCCTTTGCTTGACAGGCCTGCAAATCTCATAAATGCACAGCTTGGTTGCAAAGTTACCTTTTTGTCACCATCATAACAATGAGCAGCCACTGCATGAGGCAGTCGCTAAATGAAGATGAAGGAGATCTATATAGAAATAGATCATCTAAGGAAAAAATAAAAAGATAAACAATATATTTCTTAACCTAATACCTTTGCAATAGTGGTGAATATCTGTAGCTCGGGTGTAGGATGAGAGTTTAGGCTAGTTCTCCAAGCTTGTGGGTTGGTTTCCAAACATTTTGTTACCAGGCTAGGTAACATCTTCAGTGGAGTTTAGGGGATGTAAGTGTTCTTCTGTTTATAAGGACTTCAGGTGTGGGTGTGTCAAGTGAGGGTCCTGTGATGGGTCAGCTGTGAGTAATCAGTGAGTCTTGTGTTGGGTCCAGTGGTGCAATCCAAAAATTTTCCCTACCGGTTCTGTGGGCGTGGCTTGGTGGGCGTGGCTTGGTGGGCGTGGCTTGGTCACGTGACTGGGTGGCTGTGGCCAACTTGATTGGTCTCACCCTTAGGAAATTTCTCCTTAGTCCAACTCACAATAAAATAGCACAATAAAATAGCACTGTTCCAATATTTAAAATAGAATAGAATAACAGAGTTGGAAAGGACCTTGGAGGTCTTCTAGTCCAACCCCCTGCTTAGGCAGGAAACCCTATACCACTTCAGACAAATGGTTATCCAATCTATTCTTAAAAACTTCCAGTGTTGGAGCATTTACAACTTCTGGAGGCAAGTCGTTCCACTGATTAATTGTTCTGTCAGGAAATTTGAGGGGCTCCTACAAAAATGTGGGAATCAATCTATTTTCCAAAGCACCAAAAGGCACAACAAGGAACAATGGATGGAAACTAACCAAAGAGAGAAGCAACCTAGGACTAAGGAGAAATTTCCTAAGGGTGAGACCAATCAAACAATGGAATAGCTTGCCATCACTAGAGGCTTTCAAAAAGAGTGAGGGAAGTACACCCCAAAAGGACAGTGCCAGGAACCACTAAAACAATGCAGAAAACTTAAAATAGCCATTCCCCTTTAAAAAAAAGTCAACCCCAAAGCAAACAAGCAGCAGCTGAGTGGGAAACTAAGAGCAGTTGCTCAGGCTAATTGAAAGCCTGGGCGTGCTGCCAAAAGCCATTAACCCTTCCAACTCTATTATTCTATGTTCTCTATGTTCTAAATTGGGTGCTTCACAGCAGAAGCAATACAGCTGGGTGGACCACACATGCATTAAATTCACACCCTGTATGATCAAGCTGCATCATTGTCTGTCCCCTCCTGTATCTTTCCCCCCAGGCAGAAACAAGAAGCAGCTAACATTGCAGCAGCTATAAAAGGTCTTGGGAAACTCTAGGGAGTATCAGCTGATCACAGAAGTGTTACTTAATACTCTTTATAATGAAAATGTTTGTAATCTTGTCCTTCTTCCTGAAGGGAAGAGGTTAATCCCATCCCTAGATGGGTGATTGATGGGTTTCCCTGCCCTAATCCTGTCAGTTTCTGTTGTTTATTGACTTGATTCAGCATGTATGGCTGCATTCCAGCTGCAACTGTTAAGTGGAGCTATTAACTGAAGGGAGAGAGAGAGAAAAAAAATCTCTCTTGCATTTTATTTGTAACCGGTTCTCCGAACTGCCTAAGCAATTTACTAACGGTTTGGGCGAACCGGTGAGAACCGGCTGGATTTCACCTGTGGTTGGGTCTTGTGATAAGGAGATTACATCAGGTCAGGGTCATTGGGAGGTGAACTGCTGGTGGGGGAGGGTTGTGTGGGTTGGTTGAGGGTCGGTGCTGTCTGTGGTTGGCTGTGTGGTTGATTTGGATTCTGAGGGGTTCGTAGGCTGGTTGTAAGTCAATGTGTCTGTTGATGGAATCGCTTGTGGAGTGCCAGGCTTCGCTGAACTCATGGGCGTGGTGGATGGTAGCGTGGCCGATAATTTTTGTGTTACTCCAATCGAACTAATAACTTTGGCCATATTAAGTGGAAGGTATGTTCCGCACTTAAAGATAGAGTTTTGCTCTCTTCTTCCCAGTGGAGATTTTGCCTAAAATTATATCCCTTTTCAGGATTTTTCACTCATTTCTATCTCCTTATTTTAAATTAGACATTAAGGGTGTATTGTGTTACTTGCTCTTCCAAAAGATTTCAAAAATCTTACAAGGAAAAAAAAAACCCGCTTTGCTAATGATGACAAACTTTTTTTCCCTGTTCTGATGTTTATATATGAAGCACTAATTAGCCTAGCTGAAATCAACCTTTGCTACAATAGAAGTCTCTAGTGCTGATGATTAATTTAAAATAACTTTCTCTAGAAATATAATGTGCAAAAATTGTTTCTACTAATAACTACTACCCAAAGGAGAGAAACTGGGAGATGAACTAGGTCTTAACCTGAAAATTTATCTCCCTTCCTTTGATTTATACATGCACTCGTATCAATGCATAAAGACACACACTAATGATATACATGAGTTGTGTAACATTTCGTATAAAAACTCATTTTTTGAGACATGATAAGGGAAGACCTAGCCTTGTGTCAGCATGTCATGGTATGTGGGAAAGACCTGAAGAGGGCGGGTGGGGCAAAGAGATGCTGCCTAAAGAATGGTCAGATAAGAGACAGCATAGCCCACAGCTGGATAGTGGGCAAGGCAAGAGGCTCATAAGAGACCCTCTCTAGTTTCCTGACCTGTAAAAGAGACAGTGGGAGAAATGTATTTCCATACTTGCAAGATTCGGTTAATGTAGCTTTAAAATAATATAGAATTAGCTTATCTGGTCATGCTTCCTATCTGGTCTACCTGATAAGAGTGACACAGTCTTTCTTTGGTGATGTATGAAGTGGCTAGGAGGAGTGGGATTTCCTGGGGCTAATGATAAATCTAATAATTTCCCCTGGACAGTTTCTTAATCTTTAACAGTAATTTTTTCCCCAAGATCCTCTTCAGATCTTTCTTTCTGTTTGTGGACTTGTGAGACGTTAAGAGATGCTGTTTACCTACCTGGTTGCATCTTTTTGTATGTTCTTTCTGCAATAGCAAGTAATTTAAGATCTATGTCACCAAAACACATGGATCGTCTTGTTCAGGGAGCAGATGATGATGAGCTTTGGGGGTGATGGTCCAGAGTTGAACTTCTAAATCAGAGAGACTGCTGAAAATCTGGGAGATTAAAGTGTTCATTTTATTACTACAAATAGAAAGGACTTGGTGATTTATGTTGTGCAGATTGAAGTGGATAGTTTTGTGTGTCAGGTATTGAAACCTCCCTGGAAATAGATATCTTTTATTTCTAAAGCCACAGCCAATTGTCTAACTTGACAACATTTACTGTTTTCTGCTATATAGATGCTCTCATGGGCCTGTCTCTTATATAACATTTTTATTGGTTTCTTAGGTCAACATTGTTTTGTGAATGGCACGAAATGGCAGAACCTGGGGGGTGGAGTTAAAAGAGGGATCAGCCTAGAATCCCTAGGGAGCCAAAAGTGAACTAAATCCAATCTCCCTTGAATTCTGTTGACCATTATCTAACCACAAGCAGGTGTTAACTATTAGTTGAGAAGATGATTAACAATAAATCAGTTTAATTGGACCTGACCTTTTGCACCTGACATAAAGTGAGTTATAGTAATCCAGTTGTGAGATATTGAGGTCATTGAGTGTTTTTTGCTACCTTGTTTTTTCCATTCTGTGAATGAGAATAGAAGCTGGCATACCAACCAAACCTAAGAAGATGTTCTCCTGGCCATGGCCTCCATCTGTTCTTCCCTGAAGGAGCAGAACCCCTTCAGGGAAATGCAACTGAGTCCAGCGCCAAACAAATTGTGTCAGAACTGGATAGTTTCCTAAAACATAGCCACTCCAAACTTGGCAGGATAAGTCTTAGTCTAAATCTCTTTTTCTTCATCCAAGCACTAATAGCTTCCAGTGTGAAGGTATACAATTGGGTACACAATTTTGTAAACTGACTATAAAGGTCAAGCAATTCAATCCACTGCTCAGTTCAGGATTCACTAGAATTTCTCTGATAAATGACCATCCAGTTTCTGTTCAAGGTCTCAGGTGAAGGAGAACACACCTCATCATTTGGCTGCCTGAACCTTTGTGTCAACGGTCCTGTTGGCATATATAGCAAAATAAACTCCTGGGACATTTTTTTAAAAAACCAAGAGTATAACTTTACTGATAGATCCATATAGGCACAGAAGAAGCAAAGCCAGTTCTAAGGTTTCAGACTCCACGGAAAGACTACAATTACACTTTATTGAGATAAGTTGCAGTAATAGAATCTTGAAAGCCTGATCGTATTTTACCTCCCCTCTCTCTTATATCCCGGTGAATCAAGGTTTGGATTAGGCCTGCCTGGATCTCTTCTGAATGCTACCTTGTTTCACAGAACTTAAGAGCCGAGGTGGCGCAGTGGTTAGAGTGCAGCACTGCAGGCTACTTCAGCTGACTGCTAGCTGCAGTTCAGCGGTTCAAATCTCATCGGCTCAAGGTTGACTCAGCCTTCCATCCTTCTGAGGTGGGTAAAATGAGGACCCAGATTGTTGGGGGCAATATGCTAACTCTGTAAACCGCTTAGAGAGGGCTGTAAAGCACTATGAAGCGGTATATAAGTCTAACTGCTATTTTTGCTTATTTAACAGTTTTTGCCTATTTCCCTCAAGGTCATTTCTCTGATTCTTTTACACATGTCCAGATATTTAACTGTTCCTTACAGGTTTGGTTTCCAGGTGCTTCACCATCTTGGTAGCCCTCCATAGCAATTGTTTTTATTCATTCATTCATTCATTCATTCATTCATTCATTCATTCATTCATTCATTCATTCATTCTCATTTTAATTTTTTTTTTCTGAACTGAAGGCAACATCATACCCAATGGTCCCTTCTCCAATTTTCCCACAGCAACCATACGAGGTGAGTTGGGATGAGAGAAGGTGAGTGGCCCAAAATCACCCAGCAGGTTTTTCACAATCAAAGAAGGACTCATGGTCTTGTGGTTTTTAGCTCAGCACTTTAGCTATTTCAGATTGGCTTTCTTTATTACTGTCCATTTGGAACTGTGATGCCCAGAACTGAACACAGTTCCAGAGCAGAGCAGAGTAGAAAAATGGCTTATTTCTCTATGTTTCTGCTAATGATAACATTTGTCTTTTTAGCAGCTTCGTCACACCGCTGGCTCTTGTTTAATATGTGGTTGATCAGAACACCTGATCCTTTTCATAAGTATTACTTTCAAGCCAGGTTTCCCATTATATACTCCTGCTTTACATTTTTTCCCCTGAGCAGATGAAGAACTTTACATTTCCTTCTCTTAAATACCATCTTATTTATTTCAGCCCACTGCTGAAGCCTGACAATATGTTTTTTAATCTTTCTTCTTTCCTCTGAGGTATTAATCACTTTTCCCAGTTTTGTGCAATCTGCAAACATTATAAGTGCCTCAACTGCAATCATCTAAGTCATTGATAAAAATGATGAAAAGCACAGAGCCCAGGCATAAACCTATAGTGCTCCATGCAATACTTCCTTCCATGCTAAAATGGAATAATTAATAAGATACTTTGGGTGAAATGATTCAGTCAACTGTCAGTCCATTTGACTTGTATTCTATCAGTGATACTACCTTGGCATGGTGTACTATGTCTTTGGCATTCCCCTAATCTATTAAGCTTCTATTCAAGAGGGAGATAGGTTTAGTATCAGTAGTGGGTTCTAAATCCCGTCACTACTGGTTCGCTCGTGCGCACGCTCATGCGCGCGATGCTTCTGCGCATGTGCAGAAGCATCCCAGGCGGGTGGGCAGAGCCTCCTGCTGCCGCCACTACCGGTTCTAAGAACCGGGCTGAACCAGGAGCAACCCACCGCTGAACCCACCACTGTTTAGTATGGCTGAAAAGTGTCTATGGACACTATGGCTGAAGATTCTCTAGCTATGTGAATGTATAATCTCTCTCAGTGTGAGAGGTGATGCCCATGGGGAGGTGTGTGATGGACTGCAGTGAACCAGCAGTTTCCCAGGAAGAAGGGAACACATTCCAGAAATGGGAAGGCAGACACGAGGCAGCACAGCCTAGAGTTGGAATTGGAGGCAGAGGAAGGGAGTAAGAATAGTCACACTCTAGAATCTTCCAGGCTATTAAGGTGACAATAGTAAGGGTTTAATCTGGCAAGATTCTGTCTATTCTGTGTAAGCAAATAAAGAACTGAACTCTGGCTGAATTGTTCTACATCATCCTTATCTTGACACCCAGTGGTCTCATGTAGAACTCCATCTTGATCTATCTCAAGCTTAACCTGTCCTTCCCCTTCTGCTTAAGGAAGAGCAACTTTGTTTCCCTTTCCTTCCTGGAATCAATAGCAGGAAATGTGTCAGAACAAGGGCTGGTACAAATGAATAATAATGAGTGGGATCCAAAGATAGAAATACTGTAGATTCACAGAATTTCCTGAGATGCCAAGAACATTTCTTGGGAGCCTTCTTGGACCCTTTCCAATGTTGTGGTTTTGACAAGTGAGGAACTCATCTTAGAGACTTTCATGAAGACCTGGAGGTCATATATAGCCCTTGGGTGTTGAATCTTGATGGAAGATATTTACTTAACAGATATCCTCATAAGGGTCATCAGGTTATCACTTGAAACCTGTTGCAGCACACAGGAAGTAAGCTCCATTAAGTAAAGTTAATTCCTGAGTCAAAATACATAGGGTGGTATTGCATAACTGATTAATAGTAATTCAATGTTGGCATGGAGCTGTTACATTTATTTATGGGTAATGTCTTATGTGAAGTAAAGCAAAATATGGCCTGAGTTTTAAGGAGCTAACCTTAAGTAAAGAAATTCCCTAATCTGACAGTTTGTTTATGAGAAAGAAAATCCAGCATTTATTTGGTTCTCGTAGGGGTGGCGGAGAAAGGAGGGACACCTTGCAGGTCGCGGAGAGTGGCAACTCTCCTGCTTGATCCGAGGCTCACTCTCCTATCCAACAACGAGGAAGGAGAGGCAGCCATCATGGCCATCGGGAAGCTGGGACAACCGAAGAAAGAAATGTGCTGGAGCGGTGTTTGAACAGTGGACTGGAGCTGGGTGAGATGATCTTCAACTTTTTTTTTACTAGAGATTAAACCCCAAAGAAAAGACAATTCTCCAAAATGTTTAAAGAGGCTAACAATTACTTAGATGAACACTACAGACTTGAAAGAAAATGAAACCTAAGAGAAGATATAATTTTTAAAATATAGAATGACTGGATTTGAACATTTTATTGGCAACATCTTGAAAAGGCATTTTAAAATGCTGGAAACATTGGGCTGATTATTGGGAAAAAGTGAAAGAAATTTATTTGAAGAAATCGGAACGCTGTTAGATTGGATGTCATGTTGAAATTTTAGGTGATGATGCCATTTACTGGTGAAAGAAAGGAAATGCACTATATTTTTACAAGGCTGGGAAGACCTTGAAATAATCTCTAATACTGAGTGGAGGTAAACACATCTGGAAAACTGTTTTTTGCTGTATACTGTTTGATACCTATTTGTTTCACGATTAAGGAAGGAAAATTTCTGAGACTTTTGAAGATTGCTAAGTAGAATGGTTCACAAACACTTGGAACTATTATTGGAATCAAAGAGCCGGTTAGGTGGCTGATGAAGACAAGAGAAAATCTGGAAGGAGTAAACTGACTGGTGGAGGACTATAAAGAATTATAAATATCGCGTACTTCAAGGAATGACTCTGGGACTGAGTGAATAGTTTTAAGGTTGGCTTTTTGATGTTACAGACAACTAAGAGTGTGGGATTTTGATAGATTTGTGAGTAATTTTTGGACTTATTAAAATAATAGCAATAGCAATAGCAGTTAGACTTATATACCGCTTCATAGTGCTTTTACAGCCCTCTCTAAGCGGTTTACAGAGTTAGCATATTGCCCCCAACAATCTGGGTCCTCATTTTACCCACCTCGGAAGGATGGAAGGCTGAGTCAACCTTGAGCCGGTGAGATTTGAACCGCCGAACTGCAGCTAGCAGTCCGCTGAAGTAGCCTGCAGTGTTGCACTCTAACCACTGCGCCACCTCGGCTCTTGAAGCATTTTATCTTTAAATAAGATAAAATGCTTCAACAGGAAATAACAAGTATATTTTAAGAATAAATGTCATCGATGTTTCAAAGTATCTATGAAACTATAACAAAGAACCACAGGGAGATAAAGGATCTGATGTATGATATAGACGTGAAACTAAAAAATGTTCAGCAAATAACAATGAAAAATGAATAGGAAACCCAGGAAATAGAGGAAAGAATAGAAAAAACAGAGGAAGGGAAAGAGCAGACAAAACAACAAACAAACCTAAAAGATAAGGAGAAGGAAAAGATAATCAAAATGGATGAAACAGATCAAGCTGACAATATATTTAGAGACTTAAAAATAGAATTGTATAAGCAGAAAGACATTCTTGAAGTGAGGACAGAGACACTCATAGGCATAGTGAAGATCTGGCAGCGAGAGGCAGAGGTAGAAGAGGGAACCCTTAGACCAAGAAAGAATGATATAGGGAGGCACAAAACTTCAAAGGAGGAGTATGGAAAGCATGCAAAAAAATTAATAAGAATTAATATATTAAAATGAATGAGAGATGACAGGTAGAAATAGAATATTCATCAATATAAGATATGTGCCATCAAGATTTAGAGTAGAGGTAGGAATTAGAGGGAAAATATTGTTATGTATACTTCTATATAATGTTTTTAAATTAGTATGTAGAGGGAAGGATCAGAAGCTGAAAGTTGATTGTATTATATACCTTTAAATAACATTATTAAAGTTATCATGGTATTAGCATTGAGCAATATAATATAATATTGAACAACTAAATGATTAGGGATTATATACAAGGTGGAGCAAATATTACAATGTTAACAACTTTAATTGCATATTTATAATGTTACGATAATGATGTGAGTATGACTAATGTAATTAACATAATTAAAATGGATAAGAGACGAAGGATAGTAATAGAATACTTACTAACATAAGACTGGTGTTATCAGGATACGAAATAGAGGTAGAAATCAGAAAGGGGGAAATACTACAATGAATATTGTTATATAACATGTTAAAATCAGCAGGTAGATGAAAGGAGAAGAAGTTGAAAGATGACTGTATTCTGTATAATGTTATTAGAAAGATGTGAGTATGATTAATGTAAGGTGATCAAAATTGTCAATTTTATTATTATTATTGGGTATCAAAATTAATACACAGAAGCCACACTGTTCATGTATTTAATACTTATATACATTTAAAAATAAAAAACTTAAAAAAAAATGAAAAACGGGATTTTAAATCTGAATAATCCTATATAATTCCTCTCATCCACCCTTCTCCAAGCTGGTACTATCCAGCTTGGAGAAATCTGTCAATTTGAAACACGTGGGAATTATATTGCAAGACATGACATCAAAGGAGGTTGCTGTAAATGGTCATTACCATACAGCAGTGTTTTTAAACAGTGCTCATGCCAGGCTTTGGGAAGAAGGAATCTCCTTTATCTCTCTGTCACATTCTCATCATTGGAGAGATATTCTGATATAGGTTTGTTTAGGAACAGTTGTTGTAGCTTCAGGCACTATGCCAAAGGAGACCCTAGAATTAGATGTTCCAATTAATTCAGTTGAAGTGTTGAATGCTTTACAAGTGGGATGACTTTTATTTCTTCTGCAGTGGTTTGACTCTATTCTGATGAAGCAGATGATTGTTGCATATGTATGAACCATGATAACTCCCAAATTTGAATATATGCTGGAGGAGAAAAACAGAGCTCTCCCTCTCTCATATCTATCTATCTATCTATCTATCTATCTATCTATCTATCTATCTATCTATCTATCTATCTATCTATCTATCTATCTATCTATCTATCTATCTATCTATCTAT
>QLTV01001179.1:186027-197494 GCA_003457575.1 Thermophis baileyi | reverse complement strand
CTGTATATCCTATCTATCTATCTATCTATCTATCTATCTATCTATCTATCTATCTATCTATCTATCTATCTATCTAGCTATCTATCTATATATCTATCTATCTATCTATCTATCTATCTATCTATCTATCTATCTATCTATATCTATCTACGTCTTCTTCTTCTTCTTCTTCTTCTTCTTCTTCTTCTTCTTCTTCTTCTTCTTCTTCTTCTTCTTCTTCTTCTTCTTCTTCTTCTTCTTCTTCATCATCATCATCATCATCATCTCCCTTTCTCTCTCATCATATATCTATTTATCTGTCATCTATATCTATATCTACTATCTATCTATCTATCTATCTATCTATCTATCTATCTATCTATCTATCTATCTATCTATCTATCTATCTATCATCTATCTATCTATCTATCTATCTATCTATCTATCTATCTATCTATCTATCTATCATCTATCTATCTCTAATCTATTTGTCTATCTTTATCACATTTTAGACCACCTATCTCAGAATAAGAGAATAACATAGTTGGAAGGGACCTTGGAGGTCTTCTAGTCTAACCCCTTGCTCAAATAGGAAACCCTATAACATTTCAGACAAATGGTTGTCAAATTTCTTCTTAAAAAATCTCTCTTGGACATTGAAGGAATGTAGGAATGATAAAAAGCTCCAAGATCTGCTTCTCTAGACCATTTAATTTCATGTGTTAAGCAGATTTAATATTGAAAAAGTGCTTGTCAGTGATCTGCAGACAGCTAAAATAATTTTACATATTCTTTTGTATATTTAAAATAATAAGATGTGAAAGAGAAATCAAGATGGGCATAATCCAGTAGTTTTAAAATACAACTGATAATGAGCAGGGGAAAGAGAATAAACATTTATGAGTGTGAGTCCCAGCTTGGAAATGGTCAATCAAGTAGCAGTAGAACGACCAAAAGTAATGCTTTTCTCTATCCATCTGCCCAGTATTCTGTAATTTAAATAATGCCAGATCTGCAATGTTGATGACTGACTGGATGCCCTCCAGTTAGATAGTTCTACTGTACATGATTAATAAGTAAAATAAAGTCCTGGTTCTGATAGATATGACTTTCAAATATTCTATTTTTTAAATCTTAGAATGTTATTCAGCTCTGAAAATATGGTAATGGTGTCACTCTCTCTTAATGTATGGTTGCTGCTTATCTATCCTAGATCTTGAATTAGATTATTATTTTTAGCACTGTTTGTGCAATATTTCTTTGCTGTAGAATGTAGATGAGCTGCATGTACTAATAGCTCCTATCAGAATAAAGTTTGATTAAATGGAAAGAAGAAGAAAGGAGAGGAAAACCTTCACAATTTATTCGGAAGAAAATGTGAGACCAGGAAGAGAGGAGGTTGTGTGGGAAATGAAGTCGATGACACGCAGAAAGGAAAACCCCTTTTAGCACATGAAATTTGAACTTTACTTACAAGTTCAGGATGATATATTTGTCACAGACTGAAGAGGTTTTCTATCTGCACTTCATGCCTTAAAAAAAAAAAGTTCTCTTATGAATAACTTCTCAAGGATATGCTCCTAAGCATGAACCAAACTGCCTAATTGTTTTGGAAATCTGCCCCGTGACAAATATCTCTGAGAAGAGACGAAATAGATAATATCTGAAACTGAAATTAGAGTTGATTGATTAAAAAACAATAGGTGTTTAGCATAGGCCTTGTTTTTTTTAAATAATATTCTCAGTTCCAAATTTCTCTAATTCATTCCTAAAATTAGTCAAACACAATTTGCAACAGTAAGAGTTTGTCTATTCACCAATACATTTACTTAGGATGATCCTATTTTTATTTTAAATAAAACTCATCAAGAGATTCAACAGTAGGGGAAAAAAACACCATTAGGAATTCAAAAGGTAGTTTGATGTCACTGGAAGGAGCATAAGGTCTATTATTTTCAAATTAAATTAGATTAGAAGAAACAGAAGAAAATGTGAGAGCCTCTGTTTTAATTGAAGATCTTTGAATGTTAAAATAATGGACTTTAATCCCATTCTTTTACTCTGGGATCAGAATGTTCATTTTCTAAATCATGTGATTCTCATTTGTCACCAGTTCTCAATAAAACTTGCACAGATAATTATGTAGTGGGTCACCGAACTTGAATTGTTCTGCTTATTAATCCTTACTGAATTCTCACTGGTTTTGAAAATTATAATGATGAGGACAATGATGTAGCTGGAATGAATCATGAGTCGGTACCCTACATATCATGAAATATTTCCTCTTATTCAGGTCTTAGTAATGTATTATCTGGATATGACTACATTAAAGGATGGTTAATTTATGATTTGTTAAATTGATTTTCAACTGAGGAATTCCAGGCTCTCATTTCATGATGCAGAAAACTAATAAAACTGACCGCAGGATAATGGTTGGATTTTCAACAAAGAGTTGCCAAACAATTGGTTTCTAGTAATCTCAGAGATGGTACCCATATGCCAAACATACTATTGGGTTTATTTTTCTTCTGTTTCACGTTGCAAACATACACATTGCTATGGAGTTAAGAAGATAACAGTAGACAAGATTGTAAATCAGGGTCTGCGCAAAGAGAATTTGCCAGAATAAGTCTGTTTGAAGTTTAAGCAACAATAGAGAGGTCCAAACATCATCAAGGAGTCAGAGTGCTGAGCTGGGTAGTTAATTAGTCCAAAGAGTCAAGGGTTCAAGGGTAAGTAAACACAGGAACAAAACTCATGAACTAGGATTCTGAACAGTTGTTTCTACAAAGACTGAAGTCAGAGCAGCTATATTAATCTGTCTACAGGCAGCTGGCTGCAATTACTTAGACCTGGCCCATTGCCTAGTGAGCAGCCTCATTGACTGACATTGCTCTACTTGTTGCTGTATGAACCAAGACTTTGGATTTGGAGGTCATGTCTCATTCATCTGACTGCTCCAGTTGATCAAGAAATGCCAGTGATAATTGTTTTCCTGGTTCTTCATATTATTCTCAAGAGTCTTTTCCAACACCAAAGTTCTATCTTGCTTCTTCAGAGTTCAACACTCTGTTACAGGGAAAACCATCTTTGGAATAATTCTAATCTTTGTAGGTATAGACCTATTCCAGCATTTGAACACCTTTTCCAAGGCTTTCATTGGTACCCTACCAATGGCTAGTATATAACATTTCCTGACTGCTGTTCCTTTCCTGTTGATTGTGGATCTTAAAGGCTATCCACCACTTTAGTATTTTGATTGTCAGTTCTACAGCTAGTTGTTCTAACTGTTGCCTTTAGTTAACAGTCTTTTTCTATTTTTAAGAGCAGTCCAATTTTGTTCACCGTGCTTCTTGACTTTCATTCCTAGAGCTTGCATTTTCACTTTGTCATCAACATAGCACAGATTACTGATGTTTCTTCCTCCAATTTAAAATTGTGCTTATCTTTTCCAGATTTACTTTATCTCAATATATAATCAGCAAAAAGTATGAATAAATAAGGAATGAATGTACAGCCTTGTCTCAGACATTTGCTGACAGTGTCAATTTGTTTCAGGATGTTCTGTTTAGACGGTGGTTTCCTATGCTGCAGATAGGATGAGGACAATGATGAACAGAAATATTCTGAAATTCCCATTTTCCTAAGATTATTCCACAAACTGCTACAGTGGACACAATCCAAGGTTTTTCTACCATCAGTGAAGCCCATATTGAATTCTTATCGGTATTTCTTGGCTTTTTTCAATCATCCAGTATACAGCATATAGCTGTTTCTAGCACCTAGTTTCTCCTGTTCTAGGACAGGAGTTCAACAAGCAAAGTAAAGCATCCTTGCTTAGTAAATTTGCACAGCATAAACAATATATTGATATATTCCCACTCAGTATATGGAAGCATGTCACCTATTCCATCAGTTGTGACAGAGATCATACATAAAAATTAACAAGTAAAAGTCAAGCACATTTTTGGCTAGAATCCCTAGAGCAGAGGTGTCAAACTCAATTTCACTGAGGGCCGCATCAGGACTGTGGTTGACCTCGTGGGGCCGGGAAGGCATGGCTGACTGGGCAGGCATGGCCAACTGGGTGGGCATGGCCAACTGGGTGGGCATGGCCAACTGGGTGGGCATGGCCAACTGGGTAGGCGTGGCCAGTTTGATGCCAGTCCCCAAACTGCTGGCATGTTTCCTCTTCGCACTGGGTAGACCGGGCCGAAGCCATGCTGGCCTGATCTTTCCTCTTTGCACTGGTTAGACTGGGCTGAAACTACATTGGCCTGATCTTTCCTCTTCGCATTGGGTAGACCAGGACGAAGCTACATTGGCCTGATCTTTCCTCTTCGCACTGGGTAGACCAGGACCGCCCTGCGGGCCAGATCCAACCACATCACAGGCCACATCCAGTCCATGGGGCTTGAGTTTGACACCCCTGCCCTAGAGCCATCATGCTCATGATAGCATTATATATCATAATAACACTCATGCATTATGCTAAGGCAGTGGCAATACATTCACATTATGGGTATAGACCCATTGAACACTTTTAAATGCTTTTAAATCCAGCACCCAAGAGGACAATGGATTCCTTGAATACACCATGAGACTCTATTTCTATTTCTTGTTTAACGTAAACAAAAGCAAGCTAAAAATGTTGCTGGTTGTTCAATCATGTTTGATTTGGTCCTAATAAGCAACTTCTCTGTAGATTTTTTTTAAAAAAACCTTCTAATTTTAGAATGTTTTATACTCCAAAGGTTCCACACCCATTTGCACTATTCAGGTGACCCTGAGGGCACAGATAAAGTCCCAAGAGGCTCAATGACTCTCAGAAAGAGTGCTAACAATGAGATGACTGCAAGGAATATAAATCCTTCCATTTCCCACCATTCAGTCAGAACTGAAGAAGCTTCTTGGATGTGAAGTGAAATATCTTCAAGGAAAAACAAAGAAAGTCCACTTGCCCCTTGAAAAAGCACTTTTGTGACAACCAAGACCTGGGTGACTGAGAATCTTTATAGACATTTATACTCCAATAATTTTCATTTTGGGTTTTTTTTTTCATTGTTGTTCCTCTGCTTCCCCCAGTTGCAGAAAGCTCTAGGTCAGGGCTGTCAAACTCGTGGGCCGGATGTGTCACACGCTGGCCACGCCAACACCTGGTTAGTGAAGGGGGAAAAAGTCCCGTGATGACGTGAGTTTGACACCCCTGATCTAGGTTGTTATTTTAAAATGCAGATTTGATTGGAAATGATATGTTTTTTACTAATTTTAACTCCAGCTCCATGATACAGCATGCAAAAAATATTTTGGAGGGTTTTGTGAGAAGATTATGTTAAGCAGAACTTGGTTTCTATGCACAAAGCAGGAAATCTGATACTTTCCAGATGTTTTGGACTTTAGCTTCTATTTAATCCAACTTCCTTTATCCAGTACAGGATTGTGAACAAGGTATTCAGAACACAAGCAGAGAACAACCTTGAATCAAAAGAATTTGTTTGAATGTTATCAAAGGTCTTCTGACTATGAAAACTGAATTTGCTGTGGTCCCAGTTTATTGTAGTCAGGGGTGGGTTCCTCCCGGTTCAGACCGGTTCTCCTGAACTGGTAGTGGCCCGCTGCTGATGTCACGATGATGTCACCGAACCGGATCGGTCGGTGCCGGTCCGTGGGGGCCGCCATCTTTTTTTTGAATTTTTTTTGAATTTTTTTTTGAATTTTTTAAAAATTTTTATTTCCTTCTGAGCATGCACAGAAGCTGACTTCCGGCACTGTGCATGCGGTCACCATCTTTTTTTTGGCTTAGTTTTTAAAAAAAAAATTCAAATTTTTTGTTACTGCGCATGCGCGCCCACCTGGTGCGCCCACGCGGCGTGCCCACGTGGCATGCCCATGCGGCACGCCCATGTGGCACGCCCACACGGCATGGGAGGGAGAGAACCGGCAGCGAGGTAAGTTGGAACCCACCCCTGATTGTAGTCAATATAAATCCTAACCCAGTTTCCAGCTTGCCCAGATAAGGTAGTTCTAATAACGGAGTTTGCATGGTTAGCAAAGTTTCAGAGCTAAGCCATGGCAGGATTATGATACTACATCTGCTGCACACCTGAATTTCTGTCTGTATGTGTGACTATTTCCATACTATATTAATATGCCAGTGTGGAAAGGGGGGAGAGGTAATAGCATGAATGTTTCACTTTCTTCTAAGCTGCCCAAGCAAACCAGATTCTGAAAGATAACTCTACTTATTAAAAGGTAAAAAGGCTAGATAATCAAGGGAAACTCAAAAACAACCAGGAATTAAAGGAACAGGGATATGTATTGATTGGTGGCCATACCTACAGTTACAATCTAGATGCAAAAAAGACGCAGAGGAATATGGATTCGATATTGAACCACAACAACTAGATAAACTGTTAGTTGGCCCAGAGGGAAAATTAATAACTAAAATATATAATTATTTACTAAAATTCAATAGGGCAGAGGAGGTTGTGAAGGAACCCATGATTGCCTGGACCAAAAACTTTGGATACATTATAGAATTAGAAGAGTGGGAAAAATTTGGAATAGAAACTATGCATTAACCAAATCTGCGGCTTATAAAGAAAATCAATTTAAGATGTTTTATCGTTGGCATCTGGCACCAGCGAGGCTGGCCAAGATGTATCCAAATTTAAATCCAAAATGTTGGAAATGCAAACAGGGAAAAAGGTACCTTCTTTCACTCATGGTGGTCATGCCCCGAAACGAAAAGATATTGGATGAATATACAGAAATGGCTGCAGGATATAATTAAGTGTAAAATAGAAATTAAACCGGAACTGTATCTCTTGGGGATATTTAGGGCGAAATATAATAGAAAGATAAAGTATTTGATATTACCTATATTAACGGCAGCAAGGATTACCTTTGCGCAGTATTGGAAGAAAGATAGTATACCACCAGAGGGATTAGTAATTCAAAAAATATTTGATTGCACAGAAATGGATAAACTCACATTAGAGTTAAAGGGAAAGGAAGACTCGGAATATTATGCGGTATGGGAGAAATGGTATGAATGGATAGATGATAGAAATAAGAAATGGAAATGTATATAACAGAAATAGAATGTATAGAATGTATTGAATATTGATCTTAGTTGTATGAATAATGTCACAGATCTGTTAAATATGTATTAGAGATATGTAAAGAGAAAACTGCAATTAATAAAAAAAAAAGGTAAAAAGGCAGCCCACAGAATTTTACCTATCCCTGTTGCCGAAGTAGTCCTTGACTTAACAACTAGAATTGGGACCAGAATTTCCATCACTAAGCAATGAGGTCATTAAGTGAGTCATGCCCAATTTTATGACATTTTTTGCTGTGGTCATTAAATGTATCACCACGCTAGATAAGTGAATCAAACATTCATTAAGTGACTATGGCTTTGTACATTGACTTTCTTGTTGAAAGTTTTCTGGGAAGGCCACAAATGGCAATTATGTGACTTCAGGATGCTAAAATCATTATAAATACACCAAGCCCCTGAATTTTGATCACATGACTGTAGGGACTCTGTGACAGTTGTAAGTGCAAGAACTGGACATAAGTCCCTTTTTTTCAATACTGTTGTAACTTTGAACAATTGTTAAATGAATGGTTGTAAATCGAGGACTACCTGTATTTTGGCACACATTTTAAGATTTTGCTCTGAACTCATCCAAAAGAGCTTTAACCACTTTATTGATAGAAAAGATCAGCAGGTTTAGCAAGGCAAAACTACATGCTCCACCCCACTTTACTTCCCCCCATTCTATTCTTCTTATTGATTCCTAATGCGTTCTCAACCAGGGTTTGTAAAATAGCAAATAAAGATTATAAAATAGCAAATAAAGTAAGTAAGTTTTAAAGATAATAGGTTTCATAGAGTTAGTTAACCAGGTTAGCTCAACAGGATTTATGTCTACAATTATTTGATGATATCTTTAATTCACCTACAAGTACAGGGATATTTTTATATTTCACTAATAAAATCTGCTCTCTTGTCTATGAGTGCAAAGCAGCACAATTTTAGGCTCGCCAGGTTACGAAATGTAGCCATTTGGGTCATACCCAATTCCCATCCTTCTCCTCTTCTTCTTAATTGTTTATTGTCTTTGAAGTAGCAGAGGAATCTTTCGCTGTCCCCTCTCCCACACAGTTTCATTAAAGAAAGCCTGAAGCAAGGAGGGTGAGTTGCTGGCTTGAATACTTTAATTAAGCCACGCTTCAGAGAGATTGCTGGGTCCATTGTACAAAAAGCAAGCATGTTATTTAAAACTTAATCTGAAGAATCTGCCAAACTGTACAATAACAATTCATGCTACCTGAATAAAATATAAACTGTTTTTTTTTTTCGTGATCTATGATTAAAAAAAAAGATACAACAAAACTTGATTTGACATGAAATACACCACATATCATCCCGGGTGCTTTAATGTGTAATCATTTAAAAACCTAATGAGGAAAACCATGTAAAAATAAATTGTACATTTCCCCCTCCACAGGCGATTGGCTTAGCTTTACTTTACATAAAGTACAAACTCTTCTTTCTTTCTTTCCTTCTCTTCCTATGTCTTTTGGAGGGGGAACATAATAAATGTAATTTTTTTTTTTTGTTATTCTTGTAAACCCAGCATAGAACCTAAGCAAATCATTTGGAATGGCAGAAAAATGTCATTCCAGATTCAAGTCATGGAAAGAAAAGAATGCCATTTATGCTGGCCTTAAAAGGTTGTTTGCCAGTGACAAAAATACTCAACAAACGGTTTTCACCCTCTGGGAGACAATGTATCGTGTTTCCCCGAAAATAAAACCCTGTCTTATATTTTTTTGAACCCTGAAATAAGCGCTTGGCCTTATTGCCATGCACTCAAAAGCCCGATTGGGCTTATTATCAGGGGGGATGTCTTATTTTGGGGGGGGAAGCTGGGTATATAAGCTTGAACATTTACACTGATTTCATTTTACAACCATACAATATTCTTTGCAGTGCAGTTATTACAACCTGATGCTTCTGAGCATCTCACAATTATTTGCTCTCTGCTCATGTTCTCAAAAAGTACAAGCATAACTTTCCTTTCCTTTTGAAATCAGCTAGTAAAGATGCCTTCGGATAGGATGAGTAGCATAGGGAAAAACCAAATAAAATCCCGCTCATATCAAGAATATGCTTGTAGGTATTTGGGTTGTAATTATATGTACAAATCTCTGTTGTTAGAGGCAACAAAGCAGAAGAATTCTCCACCATCGCTAGAGAGTAATGAGGAATAAATATTTTAGAAGTGTTGCTCTCAGCCTGATACCTGTTTGTAAAGCATTTTATAATAAAGAACAGCTTGGTTAACCAGCAAATTTAACGAAGTAGTGATGCTTCAAGACTCGCAAATGGCTATGCAAATAATACTGAGTTTTCTTCATCCCGATTAAATTTTCCAGTAAGGGAGGAGAAAAAAAAAGAAAGGAGAGAGAAAAAGAAAAAAAATCAGTAAAAAGATATTCTTCTACATATAACACTTTTAAAAAAAGTAATGTTCAGTATCTCTCACCAAAAGAATGAAAGATTATAAATCTAAATTCTAAGGGTCGGAAATATCAGTTCCATCATCTTTTCTCATATTTCAATTTCCAATTTATCTAGCACATTGAAAACATGGATTTAAGAACAGTAGACAATATTGTCACTTTTCAGCCTGTGTAATCACATATTGTTTTGACTCTTTTGATAAAATATCTACATACTCTCCCTTCAACATTATGCACACTGAAATATTAAATACATGTCACAATGAATATAGATGTGGTCAACCCACAGTTCACCATTGTTGCATAACTTACACAGCTCTACACAAACAGTAATAGAACAGGATACTGTTCTATTACTATTTGTGTAGAGCTGTGTAATTTATGCAACAATTGTGCAAGTTCTTTTACAGAAAGAAGCTACAAATTCATTTTTAGTATCACTTCCAGAAGGTAGATAAGAATATAAACAGCTATTTGGGGTACATTTCACTTTAATTGTTCACTAGATAAACCTTAATTTGGAATGGATGTTTTCCTTCTCCACTCAGCCCAATCAGGAGCATTAAAGTTTTTCATAATAACTGAGGACATGGAAGATTTAATTATATGAAGCCGTATTCAGCGCTTGCTCATTTCTTACTCAAATAGTATATACTTTTTCGAATTGCTTGATTTGAGTCCCAGTAGGAAGTGAAAGCCAATGAATTCAGGAAATTTTCCAAGAAAGTTAGAATTGCAGCTTAAGCTGCTAAAAGGCATTTGAAGTAGCAAAGCAAGATCAATGTCCTGTATCATGTAGAGTTGCTTCAAATTTTGGGACCATATGGTTATTTCAGACTGCTTAATAGACCAGAATGTAGAAGCAGAAGACAGAACCTAATGAAAAACAAATAAGACTCAGATTTAAAAAAAGTACTGGGTGGGCAGTTTGGATAATATGAATGTGAAGTCTGAGACCAGAGCAGATGTTGTTCCAGCAACTTTCTCCCTAGAACTGTTTTTAAACTTGAGTTTTCAGAATCCTTCCTAAGAACTTCTGGAGCTTTGTCAGTCATCTTATTTGCATATACTGTATACTCACTGCCAAAATGGTTGTTTCTAATGGTGTTCTCCATTGTAGGAAATAAACAGTCTCCAACTAATTCACTTGAAAAAAAAAAGTTGCTTTATTTCAGAAACTTTGCCAGACATTCAATAGCATTCATTCCAATGGATGTCATAACCATGCCTAAATGATAATAATAATGAGTGCCCCCAGTGAGGCACTACTCTTGACATGGTTGTGGGGCTTGTGAACCCTGAGGAAGATGAGATATATGCCAGAGGTTTAACTATAGTGGTCAGGTCTCATCAGAGGAACCGGAGTATCTTTCTGATAAACAACATGATGAGAAGTAACTGATAGATAACCCATCAACAAAGCTGAAGAACAAAAAGACCAAAGAATACCTAATCAAGAAATATTGTGTAGAAACAAGGAACATTAATAAACCATTGGAAATAATAAACCAGCAAATAACCATTTTAGCCAAGGAGATCAGCAAATATGAAACTTGAACTGCATCCAGGAAGCAAAAGATCCTCTCCTAACTTTATTTATTTATTTTATTTATTTATTTGTCAAACATGTACAAGATAGCAGGTATAGGTATAATCATAAACATAATCAAAGTGAATACAGATATATGAAGACAATAGGACAGTAGGACAGGGACGGTAGGCACGCTGGTGCGCTTATGCACGCCCCTTACAGACCTCTTAGGAATGGGGTGAGGTCGACAGTAGACAGTCTAAGGTTAAAGTTTTTTGGGTTTGGGGAAGAAACCACAGAGTCAGGTAGTGAATTCCAGGCATTGATCACTCTGTTGCTGAAGTCGTATTTTCTGCAGTCGAGTTTGGAGCGGTTTACATTAAGTTTGTATCTATTGTGTGCTCGTGTATTGTTGTG
>QLTV01001179.1:170934-185969 GCA_003457575.1 Thermophis baileyi | reverse complement strand
AGTGATTCTGTTGCAAGTTGATGAGTGGATGACTCTTCTCGTGAAATATTTTTGGACGCTCTCAATTGTATTAATATCGGATATGCAGTGCGGGTTCCATACAGGTGAGCTGTATTCGAGAATTGGTCTAGCAAACGTTTTGTATGCTCTAGTTAGCAGTGTAATGTTGCCAGAGAAGAAGCTACGCAGGATTAAGTTGACTACTCTTAGTGCCTTTTTGGCAATGTTGTTACAGTGGGCTTTGGCACTTAGATCATTAGATATGACTACTCCAAGATCCTTGACAGAATGAGGGTCGTCTACAAGGTCGTGTCCTCCAAGCTTGTATTTAGTGTTCTGATTCTTTTTGCCAATGTGTAAGACAGAGCATTTGTTGATTGAGATTTGAAGTTGCCACTGTTAAGATAATTTTGGAAAAATGCAAGAGAAGGAAGACCCAATCAAGGAAAGCTCTTAAAAGCAACAAAGGTGAAAGCTGAATATAGAAAATAAACAACTGAAAATGGATTTGTTAATTGGAAGAACAAGCTAATGCACAGTGTTAGAGAGTGTTAAAGGAGTGTTAAAGAAAGAAACTGAAAGCTTTATTTTAGTAGCTCAAGAAGAAACTTTGGCAACTAATTGCCCAAAGGCGAAAATTCAATATGTAAGCAAAATTTGTAGCAAAAAGGATGAAACAATTGACCATTTGATGTAGAAGATGACCAGGTGGAGCCTGGAGTCAAATGTGTCATCGGTGTGGAGTCCTGTGAATTCTGTTGACTCTTATCTAGTGTCAATTTGCCTTGACCATTAGTAGATCAGATTCTTATGTATACATAGCATGAAAGAAACCTTTAGTTCATTGAACTCAACTCAGCATAAAGTTGAAAAGGTTTTGCAAAATGAGTGGATTAAAATCTTATTGGTCTTTAAGACTGAAACAGACAGGCATCCTGTTCATAACATAACTGGTCTAACAGTTATTGAAAAGTCTGGTTCGTTGATGCTGTTTTTCTGGGTTACGCTATGATTGAAGAAAAACAATTGGAAAAAATGGCAAAATACAGATTGAACTTGAACATTTATAGAAAAAAGTATCCATTGTTATACCAATCGTGACTGGAAACGTCAGCGTGATACCTACAGTACTTCCTTGACATCTGGAAATATTGAATTTATCAGACCTTAATTTTACAAAAAGACCACTCTGCTTGGAACTGTCTATATTCTTAGAATTATTACTATCTTAATAATTCTTATCTCTTCATTAAGAATTGAATTGTTAACTTTCCATTTTCTTGGACTGTGAATCTGGCTGCAGATTCACATGGTAATAATAATGGTACAATGAATTATTTGTAATTATTAGGGTGTGCCCTGTTTCATTAAATCGTTGGTGGGATAAAACAGATGCTGAAGCAAGTTAACTATCATATGATGTGCCATCTTTCATGTTTATATATCCATGATGTGAATACAGAAGCCGTAGATCATTTTTAAATAACTGAACATCACGCAAATAGCTTTTAGGCATAAGAAAACAACCCCCCTCAATTGTATTCCCAGGCAGCCATAAGTGCAATAAAGTCACACTTTGTATGCTAGATGAAATATACTTTGGGATATAGTGATAATATTGCTTAACAGCTGTGAATATGTATTCATAAAACTAGGGTCACTATTTTACAGATGTTGTGCACTCTCCAAGTAGGAGACTTAACTTTTTCCTTCGGTAAAATAATGTTTGTAAACCCGATGATTATCATCAAGAAACTTGGGAATTTTTTTTTTTGCAATCCAATGAGAATGTCTAAGAAAAAAACATGACTTTTCTGATTCACCAAATATTTAATCACCGTTTCAGAGTTTTGGAAAACATCTTTTTAATCTTTTCTCAAGCACTTGCTTCGATGAAGAGGGAAGTTATTTCTTTCTAGGCAAGTCTTCCTCGACTTACAACAGTTAATTTAGTGACCATTACAGTGGCACTGAAAAAAGTGACTTATGACCATTTTTCACACTTTTGGCTGTTGCAGCATTCCCAGGGTCACATGATCAAACTTCGGACACTTGGCAACTGATTCATATTTATGACAGTTGCAGTATCCCGGGGTCATGTGATTACCTTTGCTTCTGACAAGCAAAGTCAAGGGAGAAGAAGATTCACTTAACAACTGTGTTGCTAACTCAACAACTGCAGTGATTCACTTAACAACTGCATCAAGAAAGGTCACAAAATGGGACACTTAACTTAAGTGTCTCGCTTAGCAACAGAAATTTTGGCCTCAGTTGTTGTTGTAAGCCAAGGACTACCCATATTTTTCTTCTTTTTTATATATTTTTTCCTCCCCTCTTCCTTTTTTCTGTTTTGGCACTTTCTCCCCCCACTTATTTATATTCCCCTTAATATATTAGTTTTTATCTTTGTAATTTTAAATTTCAATAAAATTTATTATTAAAAAAATGAAAATGAAAGCAGTTGATCTGTTCCAAACTTGTGGATTCATATAATACCTGTGTATCTCTTTGATACCAGTATGGTTGGTGAACATAGTACAGTCGGGACTTGGATGAGCACCTATCTACAATCTTAATAATAAAAAAGTGAGATTTGGGGCTGGCTATTTTCTGGATTTGATACTGAATCATATTCTAGTGCCGTACTGAGAAGTAGCTCTTAGCCATTTGGTGTTATACAGCAGAAAGTGAATTTAGTGTACCTTCAAAGAAAAAGAAAGATGTTATGATAAGGGTATTGGTTTGACAGAGATAACAAAAGTGTATTTAAATATATCTTGTCTCATTAACACAGTAATTTTGTAACAAAAAATATGACAACTTTAAAAAGCCTGAAAGTGAAACTGTTAATGCTCAAATTTAATTAATGTGTATATTTTGCTGTTGCTGTATACATAGCGTCCTAGGATTCCCAACAGCATAGAATCCACAAGAAGAGGACAGGAAAATGGTAACAATAGATAAGAATAGAATAGAATAGAATAGAATAGAATAGAATAGAATAGAATAGAATAGAATAGAATAGAATAGAATAGAATAGAATAGAATAGAATAGAATAGAATAGAATAGAATAGAATTCTTTATTGGCCAAGTGTGATTGGATACACAAGGAATTTGTCTCAATTATCAATTGAGACAATTATCAACAATCGATTATAATGTATGGGATACTACAAGGCAAGCTTATCGTTTGTATACAAAATATGATTATATTGTACGATATTTGATTTTATTGGGAAATCCGTTTCCATAAGGATGCTTCTGGGTATTACAGCAGCAAATGGTATCCATGATGTTGACTTTGGTGTGAGGACTGCCTTCTTGTATGGAGAAATTAATACATTCTGTTGGAGTAACCAGCAAGGTTTTAAGAAAGTGGAGAAGAAGGGCAAGCTTTCAGAAGAGTGCTGAGGACCTGAAGTAAGCAACAAGAACTTGGAAGGACAAACTGAACAAATGCTGCTTAGGTAGGGATTTAGACAAGCAAATCAGATTTCTGCTTGTACTTAAGAATGGCAGATGGACATGAATCCTGACATAGAGATTATTTGATTGTACGCTATCAATGGTTGTACATGTACACATACATGGAGGCAGCTGGCTTTTTATTATACCATGTAACATCCTTAATAAATCTGATTTTTCCTTTCGGACTTTGAGCAGCTTCTGTAGAAACTCTTGATTATATTGATTCTGTTCATACACTGCTAAATAGTGAATAAACTGGATAATTCCAATCAGATTTGTTTCAATATCTTACAGCTTTTACTGATGGAACAAAACACAATTGATCTGAATAATGAATGAATTTCAGCCAAAAGATCTGCTAAGGCTGTATCTGTTAAGGGGGGGGGGGGGAGCCAAAAAGGCCAAAAACTCCCCCCAAATATTTTAAAAGTTATAATAATCACTTGTTTTATTGCACCATTTCATGTTGATATTCTAGTGGAGGGATTTCCCCCCCTCCAATTCAAAAGACAAAATGGCATCTTTTTGTCCCTAATTCTGGTTGTTTCCTAATTTGATGTCTAAAAAACTCAGTCTTGGCACAGAAGCAAACATGGTGTACTTGTTAGGCGATTATCAACAAGGAAATTATGTACCTTTAAATTTAAATGTTGTGCAAGGTGGCAAACAGCGATTTGGCTAATGAACGTTTTCGGGTTTTTTTCCCCCCAGTATGTTTTTGCAGAGATTCTGCAGCAGATTGCCTGTAATTGCTCATTGCTCTCCATTAGTGAAACACCTCCTGGCAATTTGCTAATAGTTTACATCTCTTGAGGCTGAAAATTACTATTTTAATTAAAGCAATTTGTTTCAAATGGGTCTTCCAACTCTCAGTATGATGTTTTAAGTGCCTGGGGCAAGGAAATGAAATGGGGAGGGGGCAAGGGGGAAACATCGATTGTTATGAAGGAGTTCAGCCGAGTTTGAAGATACAACTTTGGGACAAAAGAAGGAGCCCTAATTTACTGGAGATCTCCCATTGACAGGATTGAATAAAATGAAGAGGATTTGTGTTGTGAGAATGGTTGTTGTTAGTAATATTAGCTAAATATTTAGATCTCGACATTGGTTTTATTATTACAGAGAATGATAAAACATTGTTTGAGACAAACAGGTTTCTAACAAATCCTTGTTTGAAAAACTCTACTGGTTAAAATATCACTGGTAGTAACCAAATTATCTTCATTTATGGATCTTTTGAGTTTTAAGAGTCCCTACCTGGAAGAACTGAAACAATTACTAGTGTGATTTTTCTAGTATTTCTGCTTTCATAATAACTTTTCTGTGCCTTTCTTGTGGGAAATATTTCTTACCAATGGCTTTCTACATTTTCTGTGTATTTTCTGTATTTCTGTGTATCTTAAGATTTCCTTCCTTCCTTCCTTCCTTCCTTCCTTCCTTCCTTCCTTCCTTCCTTCCTTCCTTCCTTTCTTTTCCCCAACCAAGCATGTCTGCATAGGCTGCTATAGCTGCTGAATCTGATTGCTTTGAAACTTATTAGAAGTGGTTCTGGAAAAAATTAGCTGAAGGGAAAGGAAACTGATAAGGAAATTGATAAGGGTGTAATGATGCATGAACCAGTATATTTTCTGAACTGAAAGAATATGGGAGCAGAAAACCCTGAAACCAAGTAAGCACATTAGAATACAGACAAAGCAGAAAAGGCCCTATGTGTAATATTTCTAAGCTTATTTCTTTTTCTAATATGCCAGTGCATGCGTACGTGTGTGTGTGTGTGTGTGTGTGCGTGCGTGCACGCGCATGCGCGCGTGCACACACACACACACACACACACACACACAATCATCACAATCCTTTCCATGGATCTAACTCAGACCTAACCATTGTATTTTGCATTCCTACCAGTTTTAAATCTGCCCCCTTATTCCATTTTTCCTTTTCTTCTCAATGAAGTTATTGCTATTATGGGAATACTTCAGAGTACTTGACATATGGAAGTCTTGAATTTTCTCCATCTGCATTGGTTGATTTGATTAAAGCACCCAGAATGAAAAGAAAAAAGAACCTGGCATCTCAAAATTGATAATACCATAATCATTCTGATTTTCATCTAAATGTTGAGTCTCCAGAGATAGGTAACCTTCTTCTCAGTTTGGGCTACTAAAAATGGAAGTCTTCAGCAAAAGTTGATGTCTTGCTATAGATTTTTCATAGTGTTGGATGGAGATCAAATGCCTGCGATCCTCCATCCGCTTAAATGGAGAATAAAACAATTATATTACATGGGAATGACACATAAAAGTAGATTACTATTTAAATGTGATTCCTGAATATGCCCAGCTTCTTCCTGCATCCTGCAATATGTTTATGTACCAGTCTTTTCTTTTTCTTTTTTTTCTTTTGTGTGTGCCTCAAAGCTTTTTCACAGTCAGATATTCAATAAGATTAAAATCTAATTAGTTGTTTTGTCGATGTATGTTAATGATGAAGCTTCTCTCCCCCTTTTCTTTATTACCTTACAGTGTGATATTAGTTTTGTCTCACATTCTATCCCCATAGGTAATGTGTCAAGTCTTGCACATTATTATTAAACTGTTGACCATCTGTTATCCCTAGAAAGTTCATCTAAGCCAAAGATTCTCTCTAAGGGAATTGGGCTGATTCTTTGTTAAAATGAACTTCTGCTTTGCTTGTCATATATGCCTGTCTCCATATTTTACTAACTACAGTACTGATTGCGTTTGCCACCTGAATACACTAGAAAGTCTATGGTCTCCATTGTGGTAGATTCTGCAGCTAGTAATGCTGGGATTTCATGTTAACATACTAGTAACTGTGAGAGGAATCTTGGTGTCCTAGTGGACAATCACTTAAATATAAGCCAACAGTACGGCAGCAGCCAAAAAAGCAAATGAAATCCTAGGTTGCGTTAATAGAGGGATAGAATCAAGATCACGTGAAGTATTAGCACCACTTCACAAAGCCTTAGTAAGACCACACTTGGAATACTGCATCCAGTTCTGGTCACCACAATACAAAAAAGATGTTGAGATTCTGGAAAGAGTGCAGAGAAGAGGAACAAAAATGATTAGGGGTCTGGAAGCTAAAACATGCGAAGAATGGTTACAGGAACTGGGTATGTCTAGTCCATGGGTGTCAAACTCGCCACCTCATGTTGCTGTCATGTGACATATCACAACGTTTTTCCCTTTGCGGAGCTGGGGTGGGCGTGGCCTGCACATGATGCATCCAGCCCATTGGCTGCCAGTTTGACACCCCTGGTCTAGTCTAATGACAAGAAGGACCAGGGGAGAACATGATAGCACTGTTCCTATATTTGAGGGGCTCCTATAAAGATGAAGGGGTCAAACTATTTTCCAAAGCACCAAAAGGCAAGACAAAGGCAAGCATGGGGTTGGACTAGAAAATCTCTAAGATCCCTTACAACTGTCTTATTCTATGTTATTTTCCGTTTCAACCACAGATGGAAACACAATACTTGAATCTAATACAGTGCTTGATCTTTGAGTATGTCTATTCATACTGCATTTATTTCTTGCCTTCTTCTGACAGCTCAGGGAGCATCACAGGGATCTCCCTTTTTTTATCCCCACAAGTGAAAATGACTAGCTTAAAGACAATCTTTAAGAGATGCCATTGTGGCGCAGTGGTTAGAATGCAGTATTGCAGGCTAACTCACTGCTCACTGCCAGCAGTTCGATTCTGACCGGCTCAAGGTTGACTCAGCCTTCCATCCTTCCAAGGTCAGTAAAATGAGGACCCAGATTGTTGGGGACAATATGCTGACTCTGTAAACCACTTAGAGAGGGCTGTAAAGCACTGTGAAGTGGTACATACTAAGTGCTATTGCTATTGCTATCTAGTGAGTGTTGTGATGAAGTGGGGACTTGAATCTGCATCTTTCCACTTCAAATTCAACACACAAATTTTCAGCAAAAGACTTGAGAGCATTTAGAGAAAACTAGGCAGAGTCAACCCTGCCTGAAAGAAGAAGACATTCCAGTTATTGCAGCAGAGTTGTAGTGCTCCTACAACCTTATGTCTTATTCATTGTTTTAAACAATACCTAATAAAAACTTAATGGGGGGGGGCGGGTGGTGATGGCTCAGTGGTTAAAGACACTGAGCTTGTCAGCTGGAAACCCGATAGCCTTGGTTCAAGACTAAACCATCTCACAATGGGGTGAGCTCTCATTACTTGCTCCAGTTCCTGCCAACCAAACAGTTCGAAAGCAGGAACATACAAGTAGATAAATAGGTACCACTTTGGTGGGGAGGTAACAGCATTCCATGCACCTTGGGATATAGTTATGCCAGCCACATGACCATGGACAATGTCTTTGGACAATGCTGGCTCCTTTGGTAAAAAACTGGAGATGAGCACTGCCCCCTAGAGTCAGAATCGATTGTATAAGGGAAAGCCTTTACTTTTATTTTAATAAAAACTTGGAATATGTTTGTTATGTTTTTTTTAATATCATTTAGATGTAAAAACATTCAGCTCATAAACAATCAGAAATTTCAGTGGACACTTTATTTTTAGCATGGTTAAAGTCCAATTCATAATTAAAAGGCTTCCCCAAAGATTTTATTTTTATTTATTTGAAAATAAAATATCACTGTCTGGGATCATCAAGATTTAGAAAGCTGGCAAACAAAACAAATTCCATCCAAACCACCCAAATTCATAAATGTATCAGAAGATGACTGAAATGAAAGATGAACCTGTTAAACATTCATCTTTTTTCTAATGTATTCTAATTAAAGGCAGACTTTCCATTATTCAGAATTGATTTCATACTTTCATTTTAGGATTGTGCATATTGTGTGTGTGTGTGTGTGTGTGTGTGTGAGAGAGAGAGAGAGAGAGAGAAAGAATTAATTAATTAATTAATTAATTAATAAATAAATAAGATTTTAATATCCATGAAGATAATCAGACATTGAGATATAGTTCCCAGGTACATCTGCACCAACTGTGAAATGTCCATGAGTATAATCACAATAAACATTCTCCTGGAGGTAGTTCTTACTTCAACTGAAGAATTCTGTAAATGAATATCTAGGACAAGAGCTACTAATTTTTATGATGTCTGGGGAAAATTATGATATGCTAATTCAATACAGAAATGATATGCTACCTTAATTTCCTAACTACATGATAAAAGTGCCTTGAATTCTTAAAAATGATAATTAATCCAAGTACTATGTCTAGAGGACTGGGAAAAGAAAGTTCTCAGTAAATAATCATTGCACATCTATCCTATTGTAGGTGTGTAATGTCTTTTATATCTACTTAGATATTCAGTAAGTTTCCAGTCCTGAAAAGTTTCCTTCCTTCCTTCCTTCCTTCCTTCCTTCCTTCCTTCCTTCCTTCCTTCCTTCCTTCCTTTCTTTTCCTTGTTTTTCGTTCCTTCATCTCTTTCCTTCCTTCCTTCCTTCCTTCCTTCCTTCCTTCCTTCCTATAATTTAAAGATTGTGCTCTGCTCTATTTAAAGCTCCAATGTTTTTAAATAATGTTAAAGAAATACAAAATGATCATCTCAAAAACTATTATGGGGAACCACCAATCATGGGATTTCTACCTATGTGGAAGCCTTACCTCATATGCTGCTCTTCTGGATGTGATGGTCACCATCGTGATGCATGAAAGGCCACTTTTGGACAAGGTGACAGTAAAATACCACCACTGTGGACACCAAAATTCCCACCTATGGATATGTGGTTGTGGAAAATGACTGCAGCTCAATACTAGGACACATGCTTTATGCTATGGTCCCATATTTGTTCCTTGCATTTCTAGATATATTTGAAAAAGACTTTCAAACCTGGAAGACCCTTGAAGATAGCTGAGCCAATGTTTTGATTCTGTCTTTTTTCATTTAGTCCTGTTTGTTCTGTTTAACCCTAAAGCGTTCAAGTTTAAAAGAGATCATTTATAGGACATCAAATTAAATATCAGATGCAAATGTTGAAGAGCTCTCCTATTTTTTTCCTCCAACAAAATTGTATTTGGAGTGGATGGCTTTAAAAATCAGCAACTCCCTCTCTTTTTAGCTGAGTTCCTACACTGATGGTTCTCTTTCACTTTTCTTCAAATGTGCCACACCTTTTTCTATATCTTTAAATGCTGTCATTATATTTTGAGGCATCCGCTTCTGGAAAATCCTGTCACACAGGACTTCTAATTAAACACTGCAATCAAGTAGTGATTGCACCCCCAAATTGGTTTGGATACTTCATCATCTTTCTAGTTGAAGAAACAGATTTTTTTTCCCCTTTAGCTTTAAGTGTATTTCTATATTTTTCAGTATTTACTTTCAACTCATGATTGCAGCAACATTTTATCTTTCTTATTTTTCATTTATATTTTGCACCTACATTTTTGGATTTTTTATCCCTTTTCCTTAATTTTTTGGGGAAGATATTTATTTTCCTTTCCTTTGGTGATAACTTGAGTCCAAAAAAAAAAAAAAAATCCACTGAGGAAAGAATGTGCTTATGTTGTTGAGTCCTCTACCAGTTGTATCCTTCAGGTTCAAGCTGTGACAATAGCAAAGAGCCAGACCTGTTAAAGTTTGGTCACAGTCTTCAATCACAGCTGTTTAAAGTGAAAGGACAGAAGAAAATTTACTCAAGAATTGGCTGGTAATCCCCCAAAGCACGAAAAGGCCCAAGGAGGTTGTTAATGTGCAAAGCTAAAAGGTAGCCTAATTGTATAGAAAGTGACTTGTTTGGAAAAGCTCCAGTTCTGGCCTAGTTTATGTGTTCATTATGTCTGCTGCAGAGTGAGAAACAAATTGAGGTTGTGATTTACTGAGAGTAGTCCAGGTGACACTTGAAAACACAAGGGATTTAAACAGCATCTATTCTGTAGCCTCAACAGGGCTGAAATGCATTGAAACCACGGCTAGTTAATCTTTAAGACACTGATGTTATAGAATCAGAAGCAATTCTTCAAAGCAAAGGATGCCCTTAAATAGATAACATCTTTCCACCTTGTTTATACAGGAGATTGTTGGTTAACATTAGCACTATCCAATAGTTTATTTCTCATATATTAGAATTTGGCTTACAGGTTGAAGATATTATTTCAGCCATGGAATATATCTGAGTAAGGCTACCAGATTTAGGCTTCAAAATCCAGATGATCAGGAGATAGAAATGCTCATATCATTTTGTTAACATCTAAAAGATTATCCACTTTTTTTGGGTACTTTATATTTAAGTAGAAGATACCTAAGCCTGAACATCATGCAGATGTTATTCCTCATGACAAGCAATTTCTGAGCAGAGGAATTTTGGCAGATAAAGGATGCATAAATGAAGACATCTAAGCTTGTTTGTTTCTGACAAACATAGATTTCTCTTCTGAGGTCTTGGAAAAGTGTGATCGGAAGCAACCATTTGTTCCTCTGAACATTGTTGTTGATATTGTTACTAAATTAAGTAACATTGGTTCAGTGCCTGGTCTTTAAAGAAAAGATAAACTAAAACCATCGAAGAACCATAATGCAGAAAGTTTATTTAGAGTGTATTTCTCTGAAGAATTCACTTATGAAATATTTGCCACCCAAGTAATTTCAGAAACTCGGAGAAAAGAGAAATGTGAAATTAAATCTACTAAAAAAAAGTATACTTTTTGCCACTGGTTTTTATTTTTTGTTTGAAACTCACTAAACTCACTAAATATATACTACATGTCTGAAAGCAAAGTTTAAAAATAAGAAAATAAGACTTCCGATTGATGTCGTGGGACTTCCGGTTGACATCGCGGCAATTTCAGACACAGAGGTTCCCTGTGCTGAGCTCTTCCTGTTTGTGGGCTCCGGAGAGAGCCTAAGCCGCCCTGAAGGGGTGTGTGTGTGTGAAGCAAAGAGGGGCACCCTGTGAGGTCGGGGAGAGTCGCTCTCCTGTCTGGCCCGGGGGCTTTTTTCCCTCTCAGCCACAGCAAGAAGAAGCAGCAGACTAAAGATGGCCGCTACAAAGCTGGGACAACCGATGAATAACAGCTAACACTGGTGCAGGAGAGAAGAAGGTGAGCCATGGTGGAACCATGGAGAGAAGATTTTTCTTTGTTTTAAATTACCCCAAGAAACAATTCAGAACAATTTGCCCAGAACTATGTGTTTAAGCGGCGCCTAAGCCTTTTGGGGCGTGCTGAAGAAATACCTAACCGGAAATGAAAGCTGCTGGAGAATAAATAATAGATTTGGAAATAAACAGAAAAGGGACTCCTAAACTGGGAAGAAGCAGTACTGGGAAAGCATTTTTTTGAAATATTGGAATTATCTATAGATAAAATTTACTCTGCTTACATATTTGTCCAATAATCCAAGCAACAATGGACTAGTAAACTGAAATCTAAGTGGAGAGTGCCACCTGCTGACAAAAAGGGAAACTACAAGGAAGTGATTGGGTGCTTTTTGATAACCTCTGGGTGTATTTGAATTGAATGTTAACTTGTGAAATATAAAGAATTGGGACCAATTTACTTCTTGAAGGGGAGCTTAAAGACTAAATACAGTAAATAGTTCTTGGATTGTTGGATGAAAGTTAACTTTCTTTAAAAAATAAAATAAGACATTTAAAAAGGAGAAATGAGTGGAATTGTCCCGGAAATGGATCTACTCTTTCAAAATACAAAAGGCATCATGGACAAAGGATTTAAGGACATTATGGTAAAAATGGAAAATATTATACAAGGGATGATGGTTACCAGGGGTGGGTTCCTCCCGGTTCGGACCGGTTCTCCCGAATCAGTAGCAGCCCGCTGGTGACGTCACGATGACATCACCGAACCGAATCGGTCAGTGCCGGTCTGTGGGGGCCGCCATCTTTTTTTTTATTTTTTTTGAATTTTTTTATTTTATTTTTTTCCTTCTGACCATGCGCAGAAGCCGACTTCCGGCACTGTGCATGCGGTCACCATCTTTTTTTTGGCTTTGTTTTTCCCCCGGATTTTTTGTTACTGCGTATGTGCGCGTGCGCAAAGCGCGTGTGCGCTCACGCGGCGTGCGAGGGAGCGAACCGGCAGCGAGGTAAGTTGGAACCCACCCCTGGGAATGTCAGTCTAATTATTTTGACAGCATATAATGAACTATGTAATTCTTAAAAATGTACTTCAGGAAGAAAATGTTGCATGAAAGAAGTGTTGCATTTTAAGTTGATACATATTTTGTCATTAATGATTCAAAGAATCTTTGGCAACTGAACCTTTTGCTCAAAACATTTCAACAAAACAAAGTTCATATTCTACTTCTCAATTTATTTTTTATATCGAAGCGGGCAAGAGACTATGGGTAGATGATTATTGTTTTCTTTCTATATTGCTGTTTTGACTTGCTTTTCCGCTTTCCTCTCTTTTTTTAAAGCATAGCAATTAAAGTATAAAACGGGCAAAAGATGATGGATGGATGATTCCATTTTTTTAATCATTGTTTTGATTTGTCTTCTTCTCACTCTCACTCTCTAGATTCTTCTCTCTCTCTCTCTCTCTCTCTCTCTCTCTCTCTCTCTCTCTCTCTCTCTCTCTCTCTCTCTTTTAGGCAGGTGACTTGACTAGAAGTAAGACAGGAAAGAAAGAAAAAGCCTTTCCATCTAGGGTGACATGATTAATAGCTAGAGTAAGGGATAGAAATAAAGGGAATATTAATGTATACATTTTTATTTGATAAAATGAAAGTAACAATGAGAAATAGGTGGAATATTTGAATAATGATAGATTGTAACCTAATATGGATGTGTATTGTTATTAGAAATACATAAGTTGATTGAATGTAATAATAATGTTTAATATGATTAGTTTTATTTGTATTGGAATGCATGGTGCCCAGGTGCCACACTGTTCACGCATTGATTTGTCATTTTTATAAAAATAAAAAACTTGAAAAAATAAATAAGATTCTATTAAGTCTAAAAAGTTACAGCCACAGATTTCGGCTTCCTAAATCTTCTTATTCTTCATGACTTTTCTTTTCAGAAGTAGATCCTTCCCAAGCATATAGTTCATATATATATCTCACTCTTGGACGATTGCCATATGTCAACTTACAATTTATTTATTAATTAAATGTATAAGCTGCTCATCTCATTGTCAAGTGAATGTACACTATCTACAATATAAACTAACCCTTAATTTTTTTGAGATGACATTTGCATCTCAAAGGTGCAGCAAACTCATAGAAACTTGATCTTCATCTTGTAATTTTAAAGCCCATCAATAAATAAATGTGAAATTCTCTGTCCTTATTTGAGAAACTTATGGCAAGGGGGGAACAATAATCAGTCCCGTACATATGTTTGAAACAGGGACTGTATTTGGGCTATTAAATTTCAAAGGTGTGACAAGAATAATCAAGGAAGATATGGAAACTGCAGACCAACTGGATAACTTGCTTGCATCTGTCTTTATTGAAGAAGGTATAAAATCTGAGCTTTTTCAAGGAATGAATTAGTGTTGCCTAAAACAAATTGAGATAACAAGATAAGGTATTCAAGGATATCTTGAGAGACTGTACTGTCACAAATCAGCTGATCTCAAAGGCCAAGAGTTCTCATATATGAAATTGCTGACTACTTAGCAAAACTATCCCATTTGTCACTTAAATCGGTCTCAGCACAACACTGGAAGATGGCCAATTTTTAAAAATGCTCCCCAAAGCAGATATGCAAAACTAAATGTTAATCACCTTAATGTCTGTGCCAACCAAATAGGCAAAAGGATAATAATAAAAAAAACTAGGCAGGTAGAGAAAAAAATAAGAATAAACTCTAGAAAGGTAAATCTTACCTAAACAAATGTAAAGTTTTTTGAAAGTGGACGTGGATGAAGATGGCCCTGTCAACAATATATATTTGCATTTTTCAAAACGTTATTGGCAAAGTTCTTCATTAAAAGCTCTTGAGGCTTTAATGGTTATGGGAGTATAATTGTATGGATTGCTAACAGGCTAAAAATGAAAGCAATGAACAGAAATAAAGTTACTAAGCTGGCAGGAATAGCCAACACTCCAGAAGACAGGCTCAAGATACAGAAGGATCTTCAGAGACTTGAACATTGGGTGTTATCTAACAAAATGAAATTCAATGGTGAAAAAAGTAAGGTTCTACATTTAGGCACAGGTACAGTGTATGTGGTACCTTGGCTCAATAGTAGTAACTGTGGGAGGGATCTTGGAGTCCTAGTGGACAATCATTTAAATATGAGCCAGCAGTGTGCTGCAGCTGCCAAAAGTGTTAATACCACTATGTGTTACATCAACAGAGATACAATGTCAATGTATTTCAGTGAACTAAGGATCAGAAAGCTAAAGGGAGACATGATATTTGAAGGACTGCCATAGGGAAGTGGGTGTGAATTTATTTTCCCCAGTGCCTGAGTATAAGACACGAACCATTGGATGGAAGCTTTACAGAGAGGGAGATCAATAGAAGATAATATATGTAACTCAGGGTTGAACTGTGCAGCCCTTGGTGCTCCCTGAGCTTGGTTGTTTGCTTGCAGATATTTCATTACCAGATTAGGTAACATCTTCATGCAAGAA
>QLTV01001179.1:126436-149462 GCA_003457575.1 Thermophis baileyi | reverse complement strand
GTAAAAAAGATTGTTCAAATGCAAGTGAACAATGTGTTCAAGGTCGTATTTTGAACCTTTAAACCAAAGCAGATTATTTTGCTTTAGGACATTTTTTTTTAGAAAAGAATGTACTGTATGTGGCTGAGGGTTGAACAGGGTTGAGAAGAGCAACAAAGATGATTAGGGGACGGGAGGCTAAAACATATAAAGAACAGTTGCTGGAATTGGGTATGTCTAGTTTAATGAAAAGAAAGACTAGGGGTGACATGATAGCAGTGTTCCAATATCTCAGGGGTTGCCACAAAGAAGAAGGACTCAATCTATTCTCCAAAACATCTGAGGGCAGCACAAGAAGCAATTGATGGAAACTAATCAAGGAGAGAAGCAACCTAGAATTAAGGAGAAATTTCCTGACAGTTGGAACATTAATCAATGGAACAACTTGCCTCCAGAAGTTGTGAATGCTCCAACACTGGAAGTTTTTAAGAACATGTTGGATAACCATTTGTCTGAAGTGGTGTAGAGTTTTCTGCCTAAGCAGGGGGTTGGACTAGAAGACCTCCAAGGTCCCTTCCAACTCTGTTATTGTATTGTATTGTATTGTATTGTATTGTATTGTATTGTATTGTATTGTATTGTATTGTATTGTATTGTATTGTATTGTATTGTATTGTATTCTCTTCTCTTCTCTTCTCTTCTCTTCTCTTCTCTTCTCTTCTCTTCTCTTCTCTTCTCTTCTCTTCTCTTCTCTTCTATTCTATTCTATTCTATTCTATTCTATTCTATTCTATTCCTTCCTGAAACTGGGACCAAGTTACATTTTTGGATAAAAAATGCAGGCACAAAAAGAACTCCTATATGCTGTGTCTGCAGAAAAATATTGCGTACATGAAATCTTTCAGAAATAGCTTTGTTGGTAATAGATTTGTCTGATATGTAAGTTCTCGGTACCATTCTCCTGCATTTTTAGAAATGTATTTAAAAGAAAAAAAGAAACCCTAGAAGCAAAATTATATACAACAGATTGTATGCAGTTTATAATGAAGGCATAACAACATATGGGCCAGTTAACATTCTTATGGGTAAACATGGAATATTTTGACTTCTAAGAAGTGAGACACAATTGTACTAAAGGTCCTTTTTCAAGAGGCAACTGGACTTTCTTGGGGTTTTTTGTTTTTGTTTTTTGAAGAAGCTTTCTTGTTTTTCTTCAGAAGAAGCTTCTGGGATGAGAAGTGAAACGTCTTCAGAGAAAAACAAGAAAGTCCATTTGCCTCTTGAAAAAGCACCTTTGGGACAACCATGACCTGGATGACCTAGAATCTCCATAGACACAATTGCACTACTTTTGACACAATAGATCTCAGCTTGCACTGGCAGCAAAATAATCCTTCCTGGCATTTCAAGGAAAAGCAACTCGCATAATTTTTATTTGTATACCACAGTCCTGTTTCCCCCATTATTATTATGTATTGCTGAAGGATTTCTGCCCTTAATGTCTTACACTCATTTACTTTGAAATAGCCCCATTGTTCAGCTATTGAAAAACCTACGCATCTGGCTGGTTAAGGATAGAGAAGAAAAACATAATTAGCCTATACTATGTTATCAACAGCTCAAAACATAACTCGGCAGGTGCAGTATGAGAAAGAGCAGGTTGCATGCTGCCTAGCTGTGATTGCTTTGACATCCATGAATATAAATTTACCTACACGTACATTAGAAGCAAGATCTATTTCTCACACCAGTTGACTCAGATTGGGGGAAAATGGAGCCAATTCTCAAGAATGACAAAAAAGGCAACCTATATCAACCACATTATCAAATGCAGAAATAAGGTTCTACAAGGACTATATGCATATGTAATGCTATACCAAAGATAGAGCAACAGAGGAGTTGTTATTTCTGATGGTGTCATTAATTCACAAATCAATTATATAGAAGTGTTAGATTTTCTCTATTTTCCGCACAGTACGAAACACATGTTGTACATGGTAAGTAAAATGTTAGTTAACGGTCTTTCAAAGATCCAGAAGTTATTTTAATAAGTATTTACTCAAGCAGTACTCTGGGATGATTTACTCAAATTTAATGGGGCATCTAGATTAGATATCATATCATTATTTCCCTGTATTTTCTCATTCTTTTTTCAGACTGCTGTAAAGTGCAACCCATGATCAAAAGGGCTACAGATACACCATGAAAAGAAGGACTATGGATGATAAGTTTTTCACACTTATGACCATGGTCATGTGATCAAAATCCAGACACTTGGCAACTGACTCATATTGATGGCAGTTTTAGTGTCCTGGGATCATGGGATCACATTTTACGACTTTCTTACAAGCAAAGTCAACGGGGAAGTCAGATTCACTTAGCAACCGTATTACTAACTTAACAATTGCAGTGATTTACATTGTGGCAAGAAATTTCATAAAATGGGGCATGAAATTCATTTAACAAATGTTTCACTTAGTAACAGAAATTTCGGGGCTCAATTGTGGTTGTAAGTCGAGGACTACCTGTATGTGAGTTTGACTCAATATTTTACTTTATATATGAAGTATCTGTCAATGTATTGCATGAGATAAAAGCAGCATGGTTTGGGCTTGAATTGTCCCGTTGCAATGGAGGGGGTATCTAAACTGCAGCAAAGAATAACATAAATAAATGTATGCATATTTCAATTTAGTTTTAACTTTATAGGAGAAGTAGCTCTTGAAATTCCTCCAAATGGGAGATTGGTAGTAGCTTGCCTATGAGGCTTGCTTCCAAAAGTCGGTAGGTGGGGAGTTATTACACAGCATTTTAGACTATACTCTGTTTTGCTTTATATGATTTGGCTATATATTTTGCCACAGGTTGATGTTCTGTGTTAAGATCTCATGGAATGCCTCTTCTGTAATGTATGTGTCTAATAACATATCCACACAGGAGCAAAATGTAGAACAGATGGTCAGCTATTTGTTCAATAGCTGTCTATATTGTGGTACGCTGAGGGATTGTATAGGGATGATAAGTGCTAGATGCTGCCAAAGGCTTTTTTGGGGACACTTTCTGATTTCTGAGGAACTGGACAAGAATTTAGGCTTCTCTGGCTGGTGCTGATAAGCTGCCTGATATCAAAGCACCAATTTGGATTAGTGAAAGAGTACAAATCCTGAGACCATAGTATAGACTGCATGCAGCCTTGAAAAAATTGTAGGCAAACTTTCCAGAGCTTCTTCCTAAGTTGCTACCGATCATAGTTGTAAGTGTGCTATTATAATATTAACTGATCCAAGATCCTTTTGTACATTTTCTACCTACTTTGCCTTGAAACATGTTTGTTAGAGAGTGTGATTCCTGGCATATTGCTCAATGACCAAACTATTTATCAGCCTGAAAAAGGTACCATCCTACAGGGCTGCCTGTTTACAACTGGGAAAACCCAGTTCCAAGTCCCCACTTATTAAGTGACATCGGGCAATTATTGTATAATATCCCAATTCACCTAAAAGAACTGTAGGGCTTATGGTGGGGCATATATAAGATAAAACACCACAGGCTAATATTATCTTGGTAATAATCTTTTCTTTCATGTATATAAAAAAATACAGTGTGAAATGGTAGATAGAAGCACACTTAAGCCAGTAACAGTGGAAACAGGGCCATATCAATCGTAAAACATTAACTGCTTGAAATGCCAGATGCTACTTCTGTCTAGATACATCTCAACCATGTAAAACCTAACAGCCTCTTTCTCCCTTTGCAGAAAGTGCCAGATCCCTCCCAGGCAAATAGATGTGATTTAAATTTATGTTCTAGAAAAACTTAGACAAAGATCAACTTAATGCCCATTTAAAATATGCTGTCAAGAACTCAGCAGTGTGCAGCCTAGGAAAACAACCTGGGAAGACAGCTTTACAAACTGGGGCTGCCACTTTCTTTCCAGTGAAATTTAAGGGTGGAAAGAGAGATAGAAGACAGGAGGATTGATTCTACCTTTTTAAGCTCTAGCAAGATTAAGATAGCAATAGCAATACCACTTAGACTTATATACTGCTTCATAATGCTTTACAGCCCTCTCTAAGAGGTTTACAGAGTCAGCATATTGCCCCCAACAATCTGGGTCCTCATTTTACTGACCTCAGAAGGATGGAAGGCCGAGTCAACTTTGAGCTGGTGAGAATCGAACTGCTGGCAGTCGGCAGAATTAGCCTGCAATACTGCATTCTAACCACTGCACTACCACGGCTCCAAGATGCATTGGAAGTATAGCATTTCAAAGTATCTGGACATTAGGAGGAGCTTAGTTTTGGTGTTTAAGACCTTTCCATGAGAGTTGGCTTAGTAATATCATGGGCACTAGAGTTTTACTTGGGATCACCTTTATTAAGCTACCCTATCCATCCAAAGAATGACACTGCCAAGATTTATGTGTCATTCTACTAAAATTCTTTCAAATGTTTCATTCTGGATCTGCCATGTCTTCTTCACAATTTAAAAGAGTTTAGCTTATTCTTAACTAACAACATACTGTGTCTTATAGAACCAGCCAATCATTGTTATGCCAAACTAACAATAATGAGGACATGCTGTATATCCAACAGAGGTTGGGGGATAATATAAAGAAGTTGCAATTTACCATTGGTTTAATAGACTCAGTTTGAAGCTATTCTTGTTGGAATTAAATAGACAACTTTTCTCTTCAGTGTGATGAATTTTTGAGCTGTTAACTCTATCCATCCAAGCAGCTTTTGGGTTTTCCTAATCAGAAAAACTATAGAAACTCTACCAGATTCAGTCCTGTAGGAGCCCTACCTTCTTCAGTCAACTTTTGTTCAGAATCTTCCTTATGTGTCTTTGCTCCTGCTTCCTGAATTGTCCCCCGGTTCTGGTTTTTTAGGTTGTCCAGCTTTGACAGAAATAAGCTCAGTTTGATCTACCTTGGTTAATATTATTATGAACTGAGTTTTGAGAATTTGAGACACACACTTCCCCACAGTTCATTTCATATCCATTGTATTCTGCCATGGTAATGGTGGTTTAGAAATAAATGTGAAATGCAAACTTACATGTGAAATTAGGTATTTGCAATCTTTGAGAGATTATTCTATAGCATTTTTGCTTCAGATGCTGTTGCTTTAGATAACAAACTTTTACTACATTCTTCCAAATAATTAATTAAATTAAATTAAATAATTAAATAACAGCCTGAATTTATGGCTGTTTTCACACAACATGCTTACTCCAAGTTAATTTAACCATGATTTCCTCAGCCTAATTTTAGTTTTCACATATACCGTGTAACAAACTAACAAGGTTAGGTGTCCATAAAGCACAGTGGTTCAGTAAGACATAAAAATGTCATATATAGGTAGGTCCTTGGTTAGGGCTACACAAGATTTATAGCACAACATTGGTTGGATTGGTAGGATTCACCCAGTCAAAACAGATACCGTAAGAAAGAATAGCATACCATTTAATAAATTAACAAAGAATAAAATTATTAATAAATAAATTTATTAAGTTCTGTGTACCCAAAGGAATAACAAATTAGAGAAAAATCCCCATATTGGTATTAATACATATCCAAAATCTGTCAGGATTGGAACAGAATATAAACACTGGAAAAAATAATGTAGATGCATAAATGTATTGACATATTGAAGGAATAAACTATAATCTGCTACGCTGGTCCAGTACAGGTTAGCAGATGTGAACCTGCTTAGTTTGCATTCAGCAAGCTAAGCAAAATTTTCAAGAACAACCTCCACGCTATGCCTGAAGAGAAAATTTTTTGATCAGTGTGTGCCACCTGCTCCAACAGATGTCAGCGAAACCTGGACACTAACTTCACAATCAATACAAAAGCTACCAGTGATGCAAAGAGCCATGGAAAGATACATGCTCGGCATCACAAGACAAGGTAGAAAAACCTGCACATGGATTAGAGAACAAACGAAAGTATACGATATCATCAAGAGAGTAAAAGAATTGAATGGGAATGGGCTGGTCACACAGCAAGAAGAACTGATGGCAGGTGGACTAAGGCAGTCATAGAATGGATCCCACTTGATAAAAAGCGTCCATGAAAGAGACCTAAAACAAGATGGATCTACGATAACAGCAAGTATTGCAGGCCCAATTGGCAAAAGAAAGCTCAGGACCATCTTGGTTGGAAACATGCGGAAGAGGCCTTCAACCTGCAGTGGATAGACAATGGCTAGAATGATGATGATGAAATGCATAAATAAATAACATTTAAATTTCTAAATTTAAGGATTTCTAAAGTTACTTATGTACTCTTTCTGAATGTAATCAGGTTCTTGGCTATGTTGCATAAGGACCAGACAACTTCTTTGAATATACCTTATTCCAACTTTTACCTAAAAATATTACACAATGCAATTTGCTATCTTTTAGATGTTGATAACAATAATCCCAAGCAATTCCAGTCAGCATGGCCAATGAAGAGAAATGAAGGAGTGCTACTTCAACATACTGCTTAGGCTTCATAGAAATTCACTACTTGTGTATGCATTGCGTAACAGTGGTAAGAAAAACACACACTACATTTTGCTTTGCAAACATACCAGGCTGAACTGTGGGATTTGAAGCTTGAGAGCTGCTTATAAAATGTTTACTAAAAAGACAAGAAAAGAATGTGAGAATAGCATAGGACAGCACAGAGTAAACACATAACATAAAACCTGGAGGAATTATCCAGTAGAGGTGCTGGAAAGATTAGATCCTCTCTCATAATTTTAAATGTTATGTAAGAAAATAAAAAAAAACACCTATTTGTTGAGGTTATAATAAAACTTTTGTATTTCTACATAGCAATAGCACTAGCAATAGCACTTAGACTTATATACCGCTTTATAGTGCTTTACAGCCCTCTCTAAGCGGTTTACAGAGTTAGCATATTGCCCCCAACAATCTGGGTCCTCATTTTACCCACCTCGGAAGGATGGAAGGCTGAGTCAACCCTGAGCCGGTGAGATTTGAACTGCTGAACTGCAGCTAGCAGTCAGCTGAAGTAGCCTGCAGTGCTGCACTCTAACCACTGCGCCACCTCGGTATTTCTACATGGAACAGTTGTCCTTCTATGGGTGGGTTTTGACTTCCTATCCCATTAGATCCACAAATCATATACATATGAACATACAGAGAAAGTCCAACATAGATAACGGTGACTGAACAAAGGCATAAGATGTCAAGTAACAAAGAAACAGGAGCCTGAGTAGACAATTCCTTGTAGCACAGCTTTATGGTTACCATTGCAAAGACTATTTTTAACAATATGTGAATCCACAATGGATTTTAATTAAAAACAACATAAAACATTTACAGCTGTAAATTCTGATATGTGTTAATGTGGTCATACAATAATGTGGTTATGCATTCTAATTCTGTCTCTGAATTCCTGGATTTGCATGTGTTTGCTTTTCCTAGTTAATGTCACTAGGTTATAAAATAAGCAATGTGCATTGTTTTTATTTTATTCCATTAAATATTCATGCAAATGAGGGTTATTTCTAGGTCAACGAAAACCTAAGGCGTTCCATTTTATTTTTAAGACCATAACTGAATGCCAGCACCTAGAGAACTCCAAATTTCCTCTTATTTACAATTCAGTGTGAAATTTAGACTTCTTTTGCTGTAAGAAGAATGGACTTCATTCACATTAGCCACATCTTATAATTTTTCTGAACATATATAATACATATAAAATCTAAACTACAAAATATAACATCAGGGTGGAAATGAGTTATTAACTGAAAACAATCACACACACACACACACACAAAGTATACACACACACACACACACACACACACACACACACACACACACACACACACACACACACACACACACACACTCCTCTACCTATCCCAGGGCCTTGGAAAAGATTCAATTGGTAGACAAAAATTCCAAATCCAGTCTAAATATCTGGCTGACTATGCGACCAAGAGGATTATTTGTTCAGAGTTGTAAGGCCAGATACAGTAAAATATCCAATAGTAGAACTGTTCCATATATACATACACATACACACACACACATACAATCATATATATATATATGATTGTTTTCAGTTAATAACTCATTTCTATCCTGATGTTAAATTTTGTAGTTTAAATTTTCTCCCTCTCTTGCTAAGCAAGCAAAGAATTTCCAGCGTTATGACAAATACAAACTAGATTATCACAGTTCATGCACTGCAACTGTGGCTCACTGGCAAGATGGATAATAAGAATGGAGCTTTATTGCTGATTAGAATCCACAAAACTGTTTTATAAGAGTCAGACTGCAGGTCCAGGTCCCAAGAAGTATCTAGGTATATCACAGTAGAAACTGTACTTAATTGTTTGCTTTTATGTCTCCTATCCAAGACAACTGCCTTATTTCATTAGTTCCACAGTGTGGTAGATTTGTCTCTGTTGAATGAGGACCTAATCTTCTACTTTTAAGTGATTTATGTACATCTAAGGGTAATCCATTGTGTTCTTCAGGTGACTCATGGAATTCCTGATTTGCACTGCTGAGGTTTGGCAATATAATCTTTTTGAGTTTTCTTAATTGGAAAAAAAGCAAAATAGATACCCTGGGTTGATTTTTAATTAATTAATTAATTAAATTATTTATTACATTTATATGATGCCCATCTCACCATCAGATAACTCTAGGTGGCTTACAACATGGTAAAAAAACAATGATAAATATTGACATTAAAATTAACAAAAATGGTTAAGACAGAGTGGAGGTAGATTCTTCTTCCAGTCCATTTAACAATCTCCAGTATGGGATGCCCCCATTTTACAGTCCAATCCACAGAGCCAGGTTTTAAGGCTCTTTCAGAAGGCCACACGAGTGGAAACAGATATCATCTTGAGGGGTATGATGTTCCAGAGGGCCTAAGCCATAGCAGAAAGGGCTCTTCTCCTGGACCTCATCAGCCAGAATTCAATGATCAATGAGTTCTGTAGCATATCCATGTTGGTGCTTGTAGGGAGGGTGAGGCAATCCCATTGGAGTGGTTCCTTTTAGGCCAACTGAGCAAAAATACATCCATTTTAGTCGTATCTCCTTTGATAAATTCATTATGGTAATTTCTCATCAGGAATGATTAGGGGGCTAGGGGCTAAAACATATATATATATCCCAGTAAAAAGGGGTGTGGCTAGCTGATGAGAGCTAAATAGCTTGTAATAGATCTATACTAGTCTCCCTTTATTTATTTATTTATCAGTAAAAATATGTAACACATAGAAATGGACTGTCGTTGTAAGCAACTGCCTGGATGGCCCCTGGAGGGGCCGAAAGGCAAAAAGGAAGCTGTATGCTCCCTCCCATATTTGGGTATACGAGGTGGTTTAACCGAGAAAAAAAAACATATATATATCTTTGTCCCTGGAACATGCAGATAGGGAGAAGAATCCTGTGGCTCAGAGGTTTAATCACTTGCCTTGTTAGGCAAGGTGCCCGGGTTCTAATCCCATAAGGGTGTGGCTAGCTGATTTATATATATATATGTATATATATGTGTGTGTGTGTGTGTGTGTGTGTGTGTGTGTGTGTGTGTGTGTGTGTGTGTTTATTTATTTATTTATTTATTTATCAGTAAAAATATGTAACACATAAAAAACGGACTGTCACTGTAAGCAACTGTCTGGATGGCCCCTGGAGGAGCCGAAAGGCAAAAAGGAAGCAGTATGCTCCCTCCCATATTTGGGTATACCAGGTGATTTAACAGAGAAAAAAAAACATATATATATATATATATATAATCGTCCTGTAAGAACGATTACAGGAATTGGGTATGTGTAGTCTAATGAAAAGAAGGACTAGGGGAGACATGATAGCAGAGTTCTAGTATTTGAGGGGCTCCTACAAAGATGAGAAGCATGATGCCAAAAGGGCAAGATGAGAAACAATGGATGGAAACTAAACAAGAAGAGAAGCAACCTAGAACTAAGGAGAAATTTCCTAATGTGAGAGCAAACAACCAATGGAACAGAGCCGAGGTGGCGCAGTGGTTAGAGTGCAGTACTGCAGGCTACTTCAGCTGACTGTTCAGCAGTTCAGCGGTTCAAATCTCACCGGCTCAAGGTTGACTCAGCCTTCCATCCTTCTGAGGTGGGTAAAATGAGGACCCAGATTGTTGGGGGCAATATGCTGACTCTGTGAACCGCTTAGAGAGTGCTGTAAAGCACTGTAAAGCGGTATATAAGTCTAAGTGCTATTGCTATAGTGCTATAACAGTTTACCTTCAGAAGTTGTGGGTGCTCCATCACTGAACACTTTCAAAAAGAGACTGGACAATCTTTTATCTGAAATGGTATAGGGTCTCCTGCTTGAATAGGGGTTAGACTAGAAGACCTCCAAGGTTCCTTCCAACTCTATTATTCTACGTTCTGTGTTGATCTTGGAACTTATAGAAACTTTTAGAGTTATTCAATAATTGTTATGCCAAAATAGTAATAATTTCTCTGTTTAGGTAAGGAAGTATTTCTGAAATGTTACTTACTCATAAAGGATTGTAATCATGGCAGAGATCCTTATGAAAGTCTACCTGATGTGATTAAGAAATCTAAATAGAATGAAATGTATTTCTTCGGTTCATCTTATTTTGTCCTTATTTATGTAATATTTATACTCATTCTATTGACAAAAGGATACTATCACATTCTGTTGCAGGGTCAGAACCTTTCTTTATCTATTAATAAATTTATTCTCCACATTAGGTCAATAATATTATCTTTTTAGATATTTGGCCATTAGAAAGGCAATTGGACATTACAACAAGAATGCTCATGAGAGTCTTTTATGAGTTAATAGACAACACTTGCCCCATTGGGTCATCATTTCAGAAATATTTCCGTATCTGAACAGAGAAACAGAATGAGTGGGGAAAAAGCAGTGGAAGCAAACATGATTTCTGACTTGGGTTTCCTTGTGGGATGCTGGCAGGGAGCTCAAGAAACCCTTCCCTTCCCTTCCCTTCCCTTCCCTTCCCTTCCCTTCCCCATCCCCATCCCCATCCCTCCCTGTCCCCTTTTTCCTTTCCCTTCACCTCCTCTCCCCTCCCCAGCAGGCAGGTAAGTGGCTGCTGTGTGTGTGTGTGTGTTGGGGGGAGAGCAAGGGATTGAGGGAATGGCTGGGAAATTGTCATGGAACATTAAAAATCAGGATCACATGACACAGCAACCACAGCAACAGACTGCAGCAACCACAACTTCCCAAATTTCATTCCCACAGAGGTCATGGTTCCCAGATTTTAGATGCATTCTGTAAGTTGGTCCCATTTGAGGTACCTTGGTTCAAATGTTGCCTTATAATTACTGTTTTACCAAGGTAAAGGTTATAGAAATGATAGCTTTAATAGTACATAGTATACAGATTTTCTAGAAAGTGATTCTGTCAGTGTGACTTTTCAGTTTGGAATTGCCAAGAACAAATTTTGTATTCTCATCATCTTTTCATTCATGTATTATATTTTGATAATTTTATTGAATTATGTTTTGATGAAAGTTTAATCAGAGTAGTTTTCTATTGAAGAGAAGCATGCAATTAGGGACAAAAACATTTTTTGTATTCCATTCACTCACAATATCCTGGTTCTCTTGTGTTCACATTTCCATTTATAATGAGTTCTTATTTTATTTAATCATATATAGAAGATGCCATGTATTATTAAGAGCAGAAAATTCATCTTTACATTCTGATATCATTGCCAAATGCTTCCTTTAAAAAAATGATATTTAGTTTGACCTTGATAAACAGAAGTTGAGTTTTCTTTTTCTTTTTGGTAATGCCTTTGGGCTTTTAATTTACCTTTTTTCATATCAAGAATATAAAACATGCAAGTTTATTATGCAACACTGAATCAGGCTGCCCAACATACGGAAAGAGCTGTCTGATTTAATCTTTGAAGATGAGAGCATTAAATGAAGCAGAATCTTCTGCTTTCTGTTAACAAAAGTATTGATGAATATGTAATTTCAATTACTTGTTTTTTGCCATCAACATGAAAAAAAAAAGAATGAACCATATTTTTAATCTAAAGTAGAAATGGTTATATTTCAAGTTCTCTCTCTTTTTAATTCTGATATACCATATTTTTCGGAGTATAAGATGCACTCCCCCCCCCTAAAAGAGGCTGAAAATTTGGGTGTATCTTATACTCCAAATGTAGCTTTTTCGAAGCTTTTTTTCCAGCCCTAACGAGGCGCTTTTTTCATTGCTACTCCCTCTGAAGAAGGTTTTTTTAAGCCCTAACCAGGGGATAAAATGATGTGCTGAAGCTGACCAGACTAAGGACGCTAGCCAGATGAATACCTGGTAGGCAGATTTTTTTTCCTATTTTTCTCCCCAAAAACTAAGGTGTGTCTTATACTCTGGTGCGTCTTATACTCCGAAAAATACGGTAAATTATGAGCAGCTTGTGGTACTTTAATACCATTTAATACATTCTTGTCTATTGTAGGAAGTAATTGTTTACAGTTGTGATTGCTTGAATTTAACAAGCTACCAACTTCTTAAATAAAAGAAAAGTGCATGGAGTATGTATTATATAATGATGATGGGACGCATATGTTCTTAACATATATTTTCGAATTATGTCAAGTTAAAAAAATATTCAGATCTGGGGACTCCAGGTGAACTAGTAAGGTGTCTTCATTATTATTAATATCCTTTTCTCTATTATTATAACATTTATAACTGCTTTTATAGTTTTTAATACTTGTTAATAATGGTTTTATTTATATTTTATTTATATATTTATAATGGTTTTAGATATTTATTGTTGTATACTGCCCAGAGTCACTTGTTTGTGAGATGGGCAGCTATATAGGTAGTCTTTGACATATGACCACAATTGAGCCCAAAAATTATATTGCTAAGTGAGATAGTTGTTAAGTGAGTTTTGCACCATTTTCCGAGCTTTTTTTTTGATACAGTTATTAAGTGAATCACTGCAATTGTTAAGTTAGTAACATGGTTGTTACTTCCCCACTGACTTTGCCTGTCAGAAGGTCACAAAAGGTAATCACATGACCCCGGAACACTGCAACCGTCATAAATATGAAACAGTTGCCAAACATTTGAATTTTGATCATGTCATGCAATAGTTGTGTGAAAAATGATCGTAAATCAATTTTTTCAGCACCTTTGTAACTTCAAGCGATCACTAAACAAACTGTTATAATTTGAGGACTGCTGTATAAATTAGACAAATAAATAAATAAGTTTCCCCTTTATTCTTGTTGCTTGTGCTAACCTATTATATTTAACAGTAAGCAGTATTTCTAACCTTCTGTTTACTAAAAGTATAAACATGATCTCTTCTAATTGTCTTATTCAATTACTGATAATTGTCAATTTTGAAAAAGGTGGCTTGTATGCATAGCTGATAGGCCCAGAACAAAGATGTCTGAAAGATATAGGAGAAGAGTTAGTAAGGAGATAGAGTAGGAGCCCAATTAATAATTCTGAAGAAAAATGCTATGATCACTCTGATGTGCTTCCATAAGTCCCAGGAGATACTACAGTGGACAGAAAGAGAAAGGGAGATTAAGGGAGAAATGAAGGAGACGAAAGGAATGAGAGAATGCTTTGTCTCAGATGATATATAATAGAGAATTTTAAGTTACAACTTACTCAGGAACCTGTGTTATTTTTTTTTCCTAAAAAACACCCACAGTTGATGTCTTGGGGATGACTCATTTCATAGAGTTTTATTATTAATGGGTAATGGAACAAGATTTGTTTTTCAGAATCAGAAACAATTGCATGCAAAAAATGTATATATGTGTACAACTGTATTCCATCGAGGTGAGTTAGCTTTAGTTTACAAAAAGGTGTTTCAAAAGATTTTTTAGTTGAAAAGAAGGGGTTTCAAAAAGTGAGATAAGGAACCAAGTAGTGTCTTCTTAGGGACACGGTGGCTCAGTGGCTAAGATGCTGAGCTTGTCGATCAGAAAGGTCGGCAGTTCGGCGGTTCGAATCCCTAGCTCCGCATAACGGAGTGTGCTCCCGTTACTTGTCCCAGCTTCTGCCAACCTAGAAGTTCGAAAGCACGTAAAAAATGCAAGTAGAAAAATAGGGACCACCTTTGGTGGGAAGGTAACAGCGTTCCGTGCACCCTCGGCGTTTAGTCATGCCGGCCACATGACCACGGAGATGTCTTCGGACAGCGCTGGCTCTTCGGCTTTGAAACGGAGATAAGCACCGCCCCCTAGAGTCGGGAACGACTAGCACATATGTGCGAGGGGAACCTTTACCTTTACCTAGTGTCTTCTTGACAGACATTAATTTTCCACATTGTCTTCTGATTGAGATTTCATTTTGTGCTTTGGTTTCTTTATAAAATCTCAATCTCTTAATGAAGCTCTCTACAGTAATCATTGTCCCTACCCCCATCAGCTTTGAGTATTTGAATAGAAAGGAGGGATATAAATTGAACCAATCAGTAATAAAACAGCATCTAAAGCTCCAGGGCCTAACTTAGTAGTATGTAAATAGCCCCATTAAACCATAATTTGACTGCACTGCTGCCATCTGCTGGTAAAACAAGTTACCTAGTGAGATGGACCTTTCTAGGCCAGGATGATGGGAGATGAATAGAATGAAGAGATAGGTTCCTCTCCTGGCTTTCAAAGTGAACATGCTATTTTCTCTATAGCTGAGATGGATAGATATTTTGATATACCAAAAAGCTGGGAGCAGTTACATGAGTTTAATGGTTAAAGCATTAGAGGAGCAACTTTGGGGATGATTAGTTCAAATATGCACTAAAACCCATTTGGTCTTCCTCTATAGCAGGGGTGTCAAACTGAATTTCACTGAGGGCCGCATAAGGATTGTGTTTGAACTTGGGGGGGCAGGGTGGGCGTGGCCAGGGTGGGTGTGGCTAGCTCGATGTCACTGGTGTCGGGGGTGCCTGTGGTGGCCCGAGCACTCTGCCAGCGAAAACGAGCTCCCAAGCTCTGCTTTTGGCTGCAACGGCTTCCTGCAACCCTCTGCCAGTGAAAGCAGAGTTCAGGAGGGCTGCCTGCGGCCCTCAAGAGCTCGGTTTTTGGCTGCAACATCCTCCTGCAACCCTCTGCTAGTGAAAATGGAGCTCAGGAGGGCTGCCTGAGGCACTCCTGAGCTCCATTTTCACTGGCAGAGGCACCGTGGGCCGATCCTTTGCTGTTTACAGGGCAGCCCCATGGGCCATATCTAAGCAACCTGTGGACCGCATCCGGCCCCCAGGCCTTGAGTTCGACACCCCTGCTCTATAGTAATGGATCCAATGAAAATGTCAGTTGTTTACCTGGTCACAGCTGAGTACTTTTGTGATAATTTTTGTCTGTCTGTTTGTTTGTTGGTCCAAGTTTCAATTTGTCTCTGAAGCAGGTCAAATTCCTTTAAAAATGGACATAGGCAACCTCAAAGAGATGCAGTTGGGATTTATTATGCTCTAACCCACATGGACATTTTCTATTTCCACATGATAAGAGTACATTTTCTGTTTCAATTGAAAATTTCCCATCAATTATTGAGAATTTGATGTTCTGAAATAACTTTCCAGCATTTTTCAGAGGTCACCTGAAGACCTCATGGAGGAATTTGCCATATACAAATTGCCTCATTTATTGAAAGAGTCTTTTTCTGCACAGGTATTTCTTGCACGTGCAAAGAGAAAAATGGACCCCACCCCACCCCACTAACCCTTTGCAAATCTTCTGTGGTGTCAATATGATAATAGACTGTGTTACTTCCAGCAGGTATCTTTGCAGCTGACTTTTAAAGCTACAGGGAGAGGAAGACATGACAAAATGAAATCACTTCCCTATCATATAAATGTAAATGCTGGCATTTTTACATAACTGTATTGAGAAAGAAACACTCTTCTGTTACCGAAGGCACAGCAAATTTTATCTGCATATTTTAATACCCAAGCCTTCAACCATCCTTTATCTGCTGTTGGATTTTTAGAAAATCTATTCATTCACTTTTAGGACTGTGTTGCCAAGATAGCTAGGTGAACATATGTATCAAGGTAGTTACCAGAAGATGGGCTCAACTCAAGGGAGTCTTTACTTTTTGCTATACTTGCTGACAGGATGATGATTGAGTTAACCTTTAGCTATTTATATCCTATTGATTCCAGTAGGAAGAGTAGCATGAGCGTCACTTCTAAAAGAGTTAAATTTGGGTATTAAAAGCTGTAACATTAAAATGGTAAAATATTTTGCATATGTATTTTGTTGGAGGAAGAACTCAAGTCGAATCCGTTTGGTGACATGTTTATTCTACCCCAAATTAAGGGATTACAGGGTTGTATAAACAGAGTTGATTTTTTTTAACTTATATGAACATAGTATTATACATGATGTTTATATTTCTTTAGTTTCAAAGCTCCAGTGTTCTATTGCTTAGGCAACATGATTTCAGAATGGATTTTGTCAGAGTTTGTTGCATAAAAATCAAAACCAGAAGCACACAGAGATGACTGATTCAGCTGGATTCAATAACTTCTTTATAAACATAGTAATATATATACAATACCACAAGTAGATTATTTCCTCAAGTAAACACAAGCAGGAGTTAGTTTCATTTCAGCAGAGCAGTACAGAGAGCAGAGAGGACGAGTGGGCTGAGCCATGCCCAGCTTTAAGCTTAAGTTTTCAGTTTTGATTCCCTGCACAGACTCAGATGTGGTTAGCTCCCATTGGCTGACTCAGTTGCTATGCCTATTCATTGGCTAACCTTGTTAACATGGCTCTCCCAGTCATGAATATTCTAACAGATTTTTTTAATTACTGTTCCAATTTGTGCTTGGTAGTAATTATTTGATTATACAGTTTACATATGTTACAGATATATATGTTGCTGGGCCTTGCTGTAAACACAGGATCATCCTGTTGGAATGAATCAGTCATAGTCTTGGCTAAACTCATGTATCAAAGATGCTGTCTTTGATGATTTTTAATTTGCCTTTAATGATTTCATTCCCCTATTCAATTTTTGATTATCTGTTTCTTCATCAGTTATATAAAAATATTTCTATATTTGGGATCTTCTTGTTAGTATGTATACATGCTGAAATTCTGATCAACCTTCTGCATAAGACCAAAGTAATCTTGTAGCAGTGGTGGGTTGCTACCGGTTCGCCCTGGATCGGGCGAACCGGTAGCAGCAGTGGCGGGAGGCTCCGCCCACCAGCCCAGACGTCATCACGGATGATCTGCGCATGCGCAGAAGGTTCTGCACACGCGCATAAGCGCAGCGCGCAAACGAAGCGAGCACACACGCGCGCGTTCACAGTTCCGAACCGGTAAGCGAAGGTAACTGAAACCCACTACTGTCTTGTAGGTCTTAATTTTTGCTTGTCTGGCTACAAAACAACAGCAACAGCAGCAGCAACAACAAGAACCAGTGACTCAATGTAACATGAAACTTGAAATCAGTAAAATGATCATTTGGAAATGAATCTAATGCATTTGGGAAAGCTTCAAAAGTCAAAAATACTTTAAAAAAATAAGGAACGAAATCTTATTTAGTAGGAAATATGCTGCTTATACAAGTGGGACATGAAACTCTTTGGAGAGGCAAATCTATTTGACTTATTTGTCACAGCAGATAAAGTTGGAAGGCCAAATACGTTAGATAAGATATTTCGCAGAATATAAGTTGACATTGCAAAACCTTATCCGCATTTCTGACAAGCCTCATCAAGACTACTGAAAACTTCTCGAAGGTCTGTGCCAGGCAGCAACATCCCTAACAAATAACAACAATGTCAAAATGATGACACACACTGTTCATCATGACCTTATCATGCACAATACGCATATGTATTATGTATGATAAGATCATGACATATAACACAAGTATCTAAGTCACATAATTTGTGTCATGATGTAATAACTTATGTCTGCTGTGACAAATAAGTCAAATAGATTTGCCTCACCAAAGAGTTTCATGTCTCACTTGTATAAGAGGCATATTTCCTACTAAATAACATTTCCTTCCTTATTTTTTTTTTAAAAAAACTATTTTTGGCTTTTGTGTCATGATGTAATCACTTATGTCATGTGCTCCTTTGCTATCCTTCATGAATGCCCATGCTGCTAGACATAACATTGTATTGTCAGTAATGAATGACTCAAAGAACCTAAAAACTTATAAAGATTGGAAAAAAAAATCTAATTTTTCTCTTGGTTCTACTTTACTTCAGGTTCTGTTTAAAAACAAAGGGCTATTGCTGAAATTCAGAGGACCCAGGATTCCAGCTATCTCCCTCTGGATTCAGCAACACTAGATAGCTGTACACCTATTGGGCTTATTTGATGGCACCAAGTCACATCAAATGGTGGCCTTACTGTTAAACATAGACACATCTTCTAAGAACCCCCAGGGCATGAGGATAGCCTTAGTTTGAATAATTCTTTCAAATTTCTTGCAAGTAGAAGGTAAGGGAATCATAAATATTTTTCCCATAATCAAAGGGAAAGACAGATGTTTGCTAAATGGTGAATATGTCATATTCTGTGAGAGCCGTGAATATGTTTTCAAAGTAACTTTTCTTTTGTACTTGCTTTCCTCAGTTTCTCTAGGAGGATATCACCTGTTTTCACTGAACCATTATAGTAATTTATCTCTGATAATTTTAATGGTTTTATGCTGTAAGCTGCCCAGAATGAAATGAGATTTGGGGATAGATAGATTAGATAGATGATAGACAGAGATAGATAGATAGATAGATAGATAGATAGATAGATAGATAGATAGATAGATAGATAGATAGATAGATAGATAGACAGACAGACAGACAGACAGATAGATGATAGATAGATGATAGATGATAGATGGATGATAGATGATAGATGATAGATAGATAGATAGATAGATAGATAGATAGATAGATAGATAGATAGATAGACAGACAGACAGACAGACAGACTGACAGATAGATGATAGATAGATGATAGATGATAGATAGATAGATAGACAGACAGACAGACTGACAGACAGATGATAGATAGATGATAGATGATAGATGATAGATGATAGATAGATAGATAGATAGATAGATAGATAGATAGATAGATAGATAGATAGATAGATAGATAGATAGCTTTGAAAAGCTACCAGATTACAGTATCAACAGAAGTCGAATAAGTTTCAGTATCTTAAAAGGTAAAATCATGGCAACTTGACCAAATTTTGTTAAAACTGACATGCTTTGTTACTTATCCAAGTAACTTCTTTAGTCAAAATGAAAACAATTTTGTAGGCAGAGAGTCATTGGAAAGAACCAACTCTTGCCATGCAGACTGCAGGCGGTTTCTCCCCAAAATAAGTTTCAGTTTACTGACAACTACTGAGTCAAGTCTCTGTAGAGTGTGTATGTAATAACACTTGCTTTGGATACATCTGACCAAATGTTTCAAGTTTTATCTGAAATGACTACCCCACACCCCGATTTCAGGGGGAAAAATAGATAGTAACTGTGCATTTTAAAGATGTAAAATGATAGTCTGCTTATGATCAAAATCTAAAATAAAACAAAAAAAAATAGAAGTTTTATATCATTGAATATTTGCTCATAATACAGCACAAAAGTGATTAAATTAGGAATTTCAAATTGAAAGCACGATTTATCATTCCCTTCCCCTGCATGATGACAAAAAGGGTGAAAGGGGAATTTATATAATTTAACATTTAAAATGATAAAACAGAACAACTTGCCTCCAGAAGTTGTGAATGCTCCAACACTGGAAGTTTTTAAGAAGATGTTGGATAACCATTTGTCTGAAGTGGTGTAGGGTTTCGTGCCTAAGCAGGGGGTTGGACTAGAAGACCTCCAAGGTCCCTTCCAATTCTGTTATTCTATTCTAAAAAAATCTCTTGCTGGGGGAGGGTTATCCAATTATCTTTCAGTGGGAAGAATGAATTGTAGACATCAGATGACATAGATACTATAAATTCTGGAAGAAATAGTTCCTTGTTTTAATACTTAGCTTATGGCATTTTTAAAAATATTTTAAGGTTTGTTTCCATGTTTGAATCCAGTTCTCTCTTTCTTAAAACAAAACCTGCTCCCCCCTTTTCCAAGCTATTGAAATGATGAACTTTGAATATTCATGACAATACTTTTTATGTTGTTACAAATGTCACTACATACAGAGGTGCAACTTATAAAGAAGGCTTGTGCGTCTTTGTTTGACTTGCAATAAACAGTCACATTTTAACAATGAAATTGTCACTGTTACAAGGAGTTCAGGCAGACTTGAACATTATAATCGGGCTCAGCTTCTGATTTGAGCAGCCATTGGCAGAAAGAGATAGCTTGAATAAAACGTTATATAATGAATCTAATGAATTTACGGAGTGGAGAGTTGGTCTCTGACAGAAAGTCACTTGAAGAAACTAGAAGCATTTGAAATGTGGATTTACAGCTGTTACGTATAACTTGGATTGACAAAATCAGAAATGAGGAGGTGATATGCTGCCTGGGAAAGCCAAGGGAAATCATCAAAACCATAAAAAAGCAAAAGTTAGAATATTTTGGACATGTGATGCGACACCCGGAAAAATATGGCATACATCACTTAATCCTCCATGGAAAGATTGAAGGCAAACGAGGTCCAGGAAGAAGAAAATCATCATGGCTTCAAAATCTAAGGGACTGGTTTGGACAAAACTCAACAGCACTTTTTCGTGCTGCTGTTGATAAAAGTAGGATCGCCAACATGATCGCCGATGTCCGATGATGGATATGGCACAAGAAGAAGAATGAATCTATGTTTCAATTATTGTTAAAAGCCTGACAATTTTATTCTTTATGAAATTGATATGATTTGCCCAATGATTATCAAATTGGTATAAGAGATCTTATGTGTAATTTATAAAAATGTATACTTGTACATTTTAATATACTAAAGATATTTTTTATGCAAATGGTTTAGATAGTTCTTTTAACAAAAAGTGGCACATTAATTTTTTAAACAAAACATAACAAACATTTAAGGGCTATGATCCATTTCTGTCTTCACTTAATTTTAACTAAAAAAATACATGCTATTTTCTCTCCTATTCAAAAATAGGATGCCACCATATGCTGTCATTGCTATCAGGTTTATTTAGAGTGATATTGCTGTTTCTTTCAATGTGTATTCTCTACCAATCAACTTTAAAACTTTTACATTCTACTGACATCAGCTTCAGCATTGTTCCCGGTCATTACCCTTTTTCAAAAATATAAAATAAAAATCTTGAGGACTTCTATTGATGCATTATATTATTATATCTAACTATGCCCGGCCAATTTCATTGACTGCTGTTAGATGAGAAAAAGGTATAATATCCAAGTCACAAGCAATGTTAAATAAGTTCAGTAGAGGAACCACTTACTTTTGTTCTAACATTGAAAATCAGAAGTAGTGTTAATTACACCAGGGGTTCTCAACCTGTGGTCCACGGATCCCTGGTAGGCCATGATGTCATCACAGGAATTCCGCAAAGGCTTGAGGAAATGTTATGATTTAAGTCTTGAGTTAAGTCTTGGGGGTCCGTGACCATGATCTGTGGCCACAAAAGATATTTGAAGGGGGCGAAGAAAAAGTTGAGACCCACTGAATTACACAACAAATTAATATATGATCTTATGAAACTGATCTTTATTTTCTTTGGACCCAAGACTCTAAATGGCTAAGAATTAAAGTAAGGCCACTTAGGCCTGAAGTTTACATATAATTTCCAATAATAAATAAGGGGGCTGTGCCACTGGACTAATAAGGATGGGAGGTGTCTGATGAAACCAAATAACCATTAAACACCCTTGGATTTGGATTTGTGCCTCCTAATACTGTATTGTGGATCAAGGAGGAAAGTGGAGAGATAATTGTATCCACAGTGCTGATGTGCAGCTGGAGCTGTTAAAAATGGGACTATACTTCTAAGTAATGAAGAAGCTCCACATGCAACTTACTTGTAGATGAGTAAAGAGTTGCATCTGATTGGACTGCTGTTTTGTAGATATTCTCACCATCCCAAGCTACATTGTTTAAGTGAAAGTTGTTATTGCCTAAAATTTAAGCAAATTTCAGGTCTAGCAGATGGTGTCCATTAAATAGGAAATTTACTACACCAAGGCCTATTCAATTAAGTTTTTATTGCATATGCTTTAATCTAGAATCTATTTCTTTTTCATGATATTTTCAAAAGGTTGCATTTGATCTCAAAATATTTAAAGAGCCTTAGAAAAGCTAAAGTGCACTGTGTAATATTTCTCATATATGACATAAATGTAAGATAAAGACTTCTTTGAGCTGAAGGAAGGGAATACATGGACACATTCATGTAGTTTTCATGGCAATGAAATGTAAATATTTGGGTATTTGGGGGGAATCCTCCCCTCTGCCACCATCAGACTGAGACATGGAATTGCTTAAAAGAGGTTCACACTTTCTGGATGAGAGGCATATATGGATGAAATTATAAAAAATAACTTTATATAAAAATGTGTTAATAACTTGATGTCCTATAAATGAAGGGTTTGTTTTGCTGAAAAGATTTAGAATGGTCTGCTATGCTTTATGCTCTAGTAGTTATGAATTTGCACTGTTCTGAAGCTTCTTAGAACATTAGCGGACATTCTTCTGCATGCATAATACATAATGGAAGTTGAATTCTGAACTTGAGTGCTGCTAATGAATGAAAAATATTCCACTTTTCCAGGTGTTTGGGCAATGTTGTCTTATTTTGTTGTTGTTTGAGTTAAGGTTTCTAGTCATCTAAGAAACTGAAACAGCTACTGATTCGTGAGACAGTGGGCAAGATATAAAAACTGCTTGATTCTTCTCTGAAATCTTTTTATCCATTGGTCAGTGAGTTTTCAAATGACATTCAGCCTGCCAAGCTATTTGATATTGCCACTGTCTTCCACAGTTTGAATGGCAACAAATATGATCTATGGTGGATTGATTGGGTTAGAACAGGGATCTGCAACCTTAAACACTCAAAGAGCCACTTGGGCCCGTTTCCCACAGAAAAACAA
>QLTV01001179.1:109839-126377 GCA_003457575.1 Thermophis baileyi | reverse complement strand
CGGAGGTGGCGCGGGAGAGAGAGAGAGAGAGAGAGAGAGAGAGAGAGAGAGAGAGAGAGAGAGAGAGAGAGAGAGAGAGAGAGAGAGAGAGAGAGAGACTGTTGCCAGGGGCGAGTGGGGCAGGAAATGGGCTCCAGGAGGGGGAGAAGACCCAGTCTCCCTCATTGTGCAGCACGCTAGCTTTCACTGTGCTGTGCAAGGCGCTGCAAGAGCAGCGGGCAGGCCATGGAGGGGGTATTGGGTCTTCCCCCCGCCACACGCCAAAGGAAAGCCAGCCGGGCTTCTCCTTCCCTCCTACCCTTCCCCCTTCCCCCTGCTCCCTTCTCCCCACTCAATCCTACTTTGGGACAGAGAAGCGCACGCTGGAAACGCGTATTGGGGTGACGTCGGAGCATGTCTTTTGACCCTCCCGCGCTTGCCTGCAACTCTCCATGCTCCTCCAGGCCTGGCTTGCTGGGGGGAGAGCAGCCCTGATGCCTCTGCTTCCCCCCCTCACGGCCCCAGCCATCGCTGCCCGGGGAAGGAACAGGAAACAGAAAGCGGCACGTTTCACAGGCGGTGAACAGCGTTCCACTGCGAGAGCTGGGCCAGGCCTCTCTGCCAACCAACTTGCCAATGGGGCCACTTCTGCCGGGCCATCTCCCCCCCCCTCTGGGCTGTTGTGCTTGGTGCTCAGCGGCGGAGGGGAGCGCTTCCCCACGCTGACCCCTTCTTTCTCTTGGCCCTGCCGATAAGGGAGGAGAAAGGCCAGGCTTGGGGGATGGCCCCCACCTCACAAGATCCACCCCCGCCATTCTCTCCCAGCCCTCTTTGCTGGCGGCAACAGCAAATGTACCACAATGAAGGTGGAATGCTGTTGCCGCGTAAAGGCAAGTAGAGGGGCGCTTCGCTCCCGCACTAAGGCTCCGGCCATGCCACTGCCATGACAGGATGATGGCTCTTTCATCCCTCTGCCATGACAGGGTGACAGGGAGCCGCAGCAGAGGGCCCAAAGAGCCGCATGCGGCTCCGGAGCTGCAGGTTGCAGACCCCTGGATTAGAAGGAAAGGCTATGTAGCGTTCTTCAAATATTGGGAATAGTCCAAGTTTATTAAAAGGTTGTCCATTTCTGCTTTAGTAATATAACACTAAAAATCCCATTTCTTCAAGTAACCAATATTAATAACTACAACATTTCCTGTCTGTCTACATTAGATTATTTGTATTTACTGATTTTTCTCTGTGTTTGGTTAAATACAACAGTTCTCATAGGCAGTTTTACTGCTGTTTCTATTAGATAGCATGGAAATTTTTAATAAAGCTGCATGCCATATTTGTGTTCTTTCATACACACAAGAAACACACATTTTCTCCTGTCTACACACCTATCATTGTAATGGTTTATAATCAAATTACATCTTGCAAGTTGGCTGCCATTTTCTTGTCTGATTTGCCCATTTCTTTGTTTCCTGAAATGATTTCTCATTGATCTAATAGAAATTATTTTGTAGTCCTCAAAATTACCTATCAGACCTACCCTGACTTGGTCTTTTAGTCAAGAAAAACCCTTGACTCCATTTGTAGTTCTATTTCTATTGAAAGCCAAGTGGATTACAGTATAGAAAAAGCCAGAGCTGAAGTTTGCGTGCCAAAATTCTCTGGTTAACTTTCCCTGTCCCATTCCTCTCCTCCCTTGAGCCCTTATTGTCCAAATATATTTGAAAGCCTCTTCAACAGCGGGCTAGTTGGTGAACCACTGCATTCCATTCCCAGAGCTTTGACCTTGAGCTTGTATCTTCAGAAGGTACAATGAGTAGTTGGCTTCATTAGTTTCACTTTCCCCTAAGCATTCAACCCCTTTCCGTCCATCTTCCTCCACCCCCATAGTTTATGGCATGACTAACAACTAGTGAAGGCAAAGTTCAAGCATATGATGTCAAGCAGTTCTGACATTAGCTTGGGTAACAATTGATATGTCAATGATTGTTTTCCAACCCAACCCATATATCCATATCCTAGTATATTTCCTATGTGGCACTATTTACTCTCTTGAAGTGGGGAAAAATAAGCCTTTTTTTTTTCATTTTCCTTAAAATTCCTCCATCCTTTTTGAAACTTCTATTGTCATTTAACAACCCACACTTAGGTTGCTTAATTGGGCACTCCCCCCCCCTTAAATGTTAGAAATGATCCACTTTTTTTTTTACTTCTTATAAACAAAGTTGAAATAAATGTTATCTTAGAACTTTAGAATTTTAACATAGAATTTTAACATAGTGCTAAGTGTGGTCACACCTGCCACTAACTTTAAGCTAGGATATTGTTTTCTCCTAGCATCTGGATCAGGGGTCCTGCCTTGCTGCTCCCAGACAAAGCAATAACTCTGACATGCAATCAGACCAAAATTTGGAGAATTCAGGGTATTTTTTTTTTTAAAGTCATGTTAGTGGAAGCAGTCAAGTGAGAGTGAAATGACTGCACATTTCAACATAGTGTTCATTTTCTGGAATTTGTCGTGTGTGAACATAACTGATGTGTATTCTCAGAAGGGCATAGCTTAGAGTCTAGACTACAGTCTTAGGGAGATACTGCATCTTTTTAGATGACAGTATGGAATATTTCACTTCTAAATGGAGCAGGGCAGATCAGCTGGATATCTAGATCTCTTGCTTTTTCTTCTGCTTGGGGGTATTGGTTTTTGCCCCAAAGACCTGCTTTTGCACTCTCCATATACAGTAATATGAAATCCTGAGAACAATGCTTTTATTTATATAATTATTCTGTAGTTTCTATTCTTGCATAATAATGAACAAGTTGGTCAAATTTTCATACTATTTCTGTCCTCTTTTGTTTGTTCTTTTCCAAAATTCAATGCACTTTCCTATTTTTGCTTCTCTGTGCAAAAGAGACTTGGACATGCTACAAAAAATAGTGTAGCTCAATATTTAGTAAGGGTCTCCCTTGGCCAAGAGAACCCTAACTAAAAATATTCTCACTGCACGATATGTAGAGAAGAATGGTAGCTATTGACTGAACTGATAATGAAAGTAACTTTAACAATGACCCTCTTTCTCTTAATTTTTATAAATCACCCAAAGTAAAATAGATTCAGCTAAACAGGTGGCCCAAAATATGAAGAGAGAGATTAAAGGGATATCAACAGCTTTAAATGTAGTTTAATTGTAATTAAAATGTATAATTACATAGTTGTTATGTGAGGTTTTCTATTCCAAATAATAGCCTCTTTACTTAATTTGTACCAAATGAGGCTAATCTATTTTAAATGCATTAAAGCAAGTATGTTACAAATAGTAAGGACTTAAAATAGGACTCTTTTGTTTTATTCTGCCAGAAAAAATTATAGAGTGATACAAGCTGCCTCTGTATGAGAGAAAGTAGTTGTCAAATCCTCTTATTCATCTTTTCATTTAAAAAAAACAAACTCCAAATGACAAAATTCATTTCTGTACTTCATTCCTGCGTTCATTGAACGAGACGCTGACATGTTAAACATGATTGTCAGCGGCCTACTTAGTTCTCTGAAACAGGTGCACAAGCTTGGAATTTAAATTAATCATTTTTAAAATACAGGGTTAGTGTATTTTTGCTGATCCTGCAGTCACCAAAGGAGGAGGGTAGCATTAATATCTGTTGCTGCAAACCTTATAAAATATATGAATTTAAAAGTGGAAACATGAAATAAAGTATCTTTATTTGGAGCCTGGCTGATTTTTTTAACCTTGATTTCCAAGGCTTATATTCTTAAAGAGTGATGCATAGATGTTAGAATCTGTAGGATACAGTGGCTCTTATTTTATCTCATGATGGATTGATAATGGGCCATAAAGTTGTTGTAGACCCTTAGCAATTCCTAGATAGATTTTCTCCATGACCATCTGTCCTAAGTGAGTTTTTTAGGTCTTCCAAGGATATAGCCATGGCCACAGCTACTGTGTCATCCTCTTTCTCTCTTTCCTTCTACTTTCCTTCTAAGGATATTAGAGCCTTCTCTAGAGCCTGTTTATGTAGTGCATATTAGAGGTGGAGACCAGGGGTGGGTTCTGGATCCTTTTGCTGCTGGTTCGCTCAGGGTTGCACCGTGTGTGCACGCGCGCTTTGTGCGCGCCAGCAGCAATCAAAAAACAGCTTCTGCGCATGCACAGAAGCAAAATCCAAGATGGCGGCGCCCACGGAGACACCGACAGAACTGGCTCCGTGACGTCATCGCTGAGTTACGAACGGTTCTAAAGAACTGGATAGAACCGGTAAGAACCCACCTCTGGTGGAGACCCTTTCAGAGTTGTATGCAATGAAATTTCATTTTAATGTATGCCGATTAGCGTACATTCAAAGTGACAATAAAGTTATTCTAAGTTCTCCAGAAAGCTAGGTGTTTGCCTAATATATCTGAACTATAGTAGGATAATTTGTGCTTCATTGTGAGAACTCTGGGTTGATTGTTCAATGATGCATTTAACCTTAGACTAGCAGTTCTCGAATGACCCTTTCACAGGGGTCGCCTAAGCGCGCTAGCCACCATCTTGGTGACTGGCAATGCGCACGTGAGGGGAGGGGGAGGGGCGGGTGTCACGGCGGCGGGGCGGGGATCGTGGCATTAGAAAGGTTGAGAACCACTGCCTTAGACTGTCTACTGTTGACCTCACCCCATTCCTAAGAGGTCTGTAAGGGGCATGCATAAGTGCACCAACGTCCCTACTGTCCCTGTCCTAATGTTCCCATGTACTCATAACCATCTCATGTATACATGTTTATACTTTTACTGTAATCTTATATATGCTTGACATAAATAAATAAATAAATAAATAAATAATAAAATAAAATAAATAAAAATAAATAAATAAAATAGATAAAATAAATAAAATAAATAAATAAAATTTGCTCTCTTTCCTGTTCACAGTATGAAGTCTTTTCCAAAACCAAAGTTCAAAAGTGTCAATACTCTTCCTATTCTGCCTCTTCAAAATCCAACCTTTTGCTTTCATAGAGTGTAGCAGGGAATATTATTGCACAATTCTGACCTTTGTAGATATGGAGAAATCACGGCATCAGAATATCATTTCCAACATCTTCATGCTCCACCAAATGCTGGTCTGCTGAAGTTTTTTTTTCCCACCGCTTCTTCCTTTTCCTGTTGATGGTTGATCCTAAAAGGCAATTTTACTACTTTGATGTTTTCATTATCAATTCTTAGGCTAGTTGCTGTACCTGGAGTGAATAGTTAGAATATATCTATTATATCGAACTTTAGGACCATTTTCTTTCCATTATGGTTTTTTTTTTGCTTTTATTACTGGAGTTTGTAGATGTTTTGCATTTTGGCTTATTTTTTGTTTTTTTAAATTTGTTTCCCACCTTTATTATTTTTGAAAATAACTCAAGTTTGAATTATTTTCCTCTTGTTATCTTCCCCACAATAACAACCAAGTGGGTTGGGCTGAGAGTGAGTGACTGGCTCAAAGCTACTATGCATCCATGTGTAATATCACCCATGTACATTACTTATGGAGTAGTGTCATTAGCCTACCATAGATTAGTGATGTATTTTAAAATCATGGTTATCTACTTCCAATCCAGTTTTCCTATATATCATCTGTCTATGCATTATATTTATATATTAACAATTAACCAACATAGTTTGTTTGTGTGAGAGAAATATGAAATAAAGGTACAGTGTTCAAGGTGTGGCCATACACATTATTTAATTAAACAAATAATCATACAGAAGAAGGCTTGTTAAAAAATAATAAGAATGGCTTCTACAAAGGAAAGTCCTACCTGAATCAAATAAAGAAAATAATAAGAAAATAATACACCTGTTCATGGACATAACAGGTTAAAGGTGTGGTTTGTTTACATCAAGGCGGAAGACTAAACAATAGACAGACATAATTAAGAGGAAAAATAGGAGAAAAGATTGTGAACAATACACGACATACAGAAATCTGATAACCTTTTCTCAATTTTTCTCATAAACTAGGACTCGGAATAACAAAATAATTCACAGGGAGATGGAGAACAAGCAGAGCATATTGAAGAAATGACAAACCAACCTTTTGTTTCTATCAGTGCATCGTATTAAGCCATAGTTGCTCCAAAAAACCCACCATTGTTTGAAAGTATGGCTTACCTCCCATAAACAATCTAGGATTATTTCCTAACCCCATGCAAGAAAGCGAACCCAGTCATTGCTGTCTTTAGCCATGTTCCAAAGACAGAGTTCATGCTATATTAATGAGCACATTTTCCAGCAAGAGAAACAATCAAGAATTTCTGGGAATTGAGGTCCACATCTCTTAAAGTTGCAGAGGTTGGAACATACTGTATAGCTTTAGCCAAATGAAGATGGCTCTCTGTAGTTCTAAATATGATATAAGCCTACTTGAAATTGTGATCTATGATGTCACTTGTTCAGAAAAATCAGACTGAAAACTGAAGGAAATTGATCCACATTAAGAAATAATTATAATTTATTGCATTTATTAAATTTATTTGCCACCCATCTCATTACGAAGCAACTCTTCAGCAGTTCCTGGAAAATAGTTCTCTAGTATGTTTCCATCCCTACTTTGGTTGCTCCAGAGAAGAAATTAGACAGGTGAAATTTGATTTTGAGTCCAAAACAAGAGACAATATTTTTCAGGCTGTTGTTTTCAACAGCAGTGATAAAACACTCCTTAACAAAAGAATGCCAGCATTTGATTACAGAGGCAAGAGATGTTTAGAAAACTAGGTTGCAGCCTGTCTCAGCCATCTTCTACAGAACAGGCAAAAAAGAAAAAAAAAGAAAAAGAAAAAGAGCGAGAGAGAGCAAACAACCAATGTCTTCCAGCCTCAGATTGTCAACTTGCCGTCTTTTTAGATTTCAGGTGTCACATCCAGTTTAGGATGGGAAACCTCTGGGGAAATCTCCTATAGCATTGCAGGGTGAGTTACAGAAAAGTGATTGAAAATATATTTATAAACTGCCAGAAGCTGGACTTCATAGTTTAAAAAAGCTAAAAGTACTTTGTGAACTATATTCTAGACTGTTTCACTGCTCAGTCTGAACTCCCTCCCTCTCCCTCTCTCCCTCCCTCCCTCTCTCTCTCTCACACACACACCTCAAAATAGATTTTGTATCACACATCTTGTCATCAGCAGTGATTGTTTCTTTGTCTTTGTTGCAGGCAAATTTCTTCTTTATGAGCTAAGGCTTCTACTGATATATATTTTAAAAACATGTTATAGATTAATATCGCTAGGTTGTGATTCTACTTTTTGAGAATAATGTTGTATGTAGCACAAGGAATTCAGGATGATAATGGAGGCTGAATTCAGCTTGTTCAATCTGAATGATCTTCCTGGATATTCAGCCTAGATCTTCGAACTCCTAAAATTATTCTTTCTGAAAACACAACAGTGTAATATGGCTCAACTTTAAAAGAACAGAATGTGAATGACTGTGTATCTATTGGAAACATTAAACATTATCTAAAATTAAGGGGAAAATAATGCTTGTGAATCATGCACAATAAAAGGTTGTAGAAATTGAATATTATTATTGCTGTCATTAAAAGTCAAAAAAGTTGTAAATTTACATCCATAATTTAGCCAAGATATGCCAAGGATTTATTTACTTCAGTGCTGTACTGAACTAATAATGTAGTATTTCCTCTGCATCAGAGAGAAAATTTTAGAAAAATTGGTTTTCATGGGTATCCTGAAAACTTCTGGCAGTTTAAGGAAGAACAAACATAACATTTGAAAAGCATGATGTATGTTTACTTAGATGTAGACTCTGTGACATTTCTTTAATCAAAGGATAGAAGATGAGTGGTGTTCCAGATGATCTTAATATTCCCATCCTGGATGCTTGAGTTTTTGAAAGTTACTTTTAACAACATCTGGATTCTCCTATGTTGCCACCTGCTTCGGTTCTTTCTATAGCCTTCCTCAATCTAATTCATTACAGATGTGTTAGGCTACAAATTCTAGAATTCCAAGTAATACTTACATTGGTTTGAAAATTTGTTCAGCTCTTAAGAAATATTTTCTTTGTTGATTAATATGAACTAAGATATGTAAGGCTACAATAATGAGTAATTATAGTTCTTCCACTCCTTAACAAAGGCACCTTCAATTTGTAACTTTGTTACAAATATTGTAACCTTCAATATTGTAACTTCAATTCAGCAGTTACAATATGGGAGTTGTGGGATTGGGTTCACTCATCACACTGTCAAAGTCAGTTTAACTATAGTTTGTTTTTTAAGGTTCATATCTAATAAGTGATAATGATTTATAAACTCGGTGGTTGGTTCACACAACACATTTGGCAAACAAACCATATTATGACAATGCAATTATGAACTCTAGCATTTTCCTTTTCTTGTATGAATAGTAGTCTTTGGATATTTTTAAATGTTCTACAGTTTGGAATTTGATCCTTTGCAACTGTAGTCCAACCCATACCATATCACCCCATCACTCCAAAATGCTATAAAATATTGAAGAGAAAATATGCCCAATTAAATTTAACTGCTTACAAATCTTGTTTTCCTAGCTAAAAGTAGCATAGTGGGAATGCAATTTGAATGAAGAACACATCATTCAAAATTTATATTTTTTTCTCACGCTATACTTAGATTCCAAATTCCTTTCCCTGTAACTAGAATCTATAATAGGAAATGATGTTCACATGTAGCCTAACAAATATTCAATTGATCAGATTCAAAATTAAGGCTAGGAGGCTTATGTCCAAAAAGGTGATATTTATGGAGAAACTAGAAATAAACTAAATGCCTCTTTTTTGACTTTGTAAAGTGTGACTTTGTAAAGTCTTAACAGAAATATGCAGCTTTTATGACATTGGATGTGTTCCCTTTCAACTCACCAAGCATAGTGAAACCAATAACTGAATAACATTTGGAAGGGACTTTGTAGATCTTCTAGTCAAACCCTTTCAGACAAATGGTTATCCAATCTCTTCTTAAAAACTTCAATTGTTGGAGCATTTACAACTTCTGGAGGCAAATTGTTCCACTAATTAATTGTTCTCACTGTCAGAAAATTTATCTTAGTTCTAGGCTGCTTTTCTCCTTGATTAGTTTCCATCCATTGCTTCTTATCCTTCTAGTGCTTTGGAAAATAGGCTGATCCCCTCTTCTTGGTGGCAGCCCCTTATATATTGGAACACTGCTATCATCTCACCTCTAGTCCTTCTTTTCATTAAACTAGTCATACCCAGTTCCTGCAACTGTTCTTCATATGTTTTCGCCTCCAGTCTCCTAATCATCTTTGTTGCTCTTCTCTGTACTCTTTTAAGAGTCTCCATGTCTTTTTTACATCGTGGCGACCAAAACTGGATGCAATATTCCAAGTGTGGCTTTATGAAGGTGGTACTAGCACTTCACGTGATCTTGATTCTATTCCACTAGGACTGTGTTGGCTTTTTTTGGCAGTTGCAGCAAACTGCTGACTTATATTTAAGTGATTGTCCACTAGGATTCCAAGATCCCTCAAGCACAGGGGTGTCAAAGTCACGTTGTCACGGCGGTGTCACGTGACGTATCGGGACTTTCCCCCTCCCTTTGCTAAACTGGGCGTGGGCATGGCCAGCATGTGACGCATCTGGCCCACATGCCAGGAGTTTGACAGCCCTGCTCTAGCAGTTACTACTATTGAGTCAGGTTTACATTACTGTAAAAATGGTAAACTAATCCAAGATCAGAAGAGATCCACTTTTCGATGTAGATTGTTGTTTTACCTTTAAAATTACAACTAGACAGTGATACTCTTTCTTTAAGTCTTTTAATAAGGCTCAAATTTTAACCCCTTGGTTGTTTCAGAAATAAAACTGAAATGTGTGTGTGTGTATCTTGTAAAACATTAAGGGAGTAGGAGTATAAATGCTGGTAGGAAGAGTAACTGCCAGTACACTGTAATTGTTCATTGATGAATAAAAGAAAGTTCTTTATGTTACATATAGTTATAGCTAAACTGTTGAGCTTCTCTCAGTACTTTATAAGCTTCGGTCTCTGTCTGAGGAACATAGTCTGAGAGATGTGTGAATAGAAGAATTACTTTAAAAAAACCTCCACAGGTAAAAGCAATGGGCCTTAGTAGAGAAGACAAGCACTTGCTCCAGGGGTGGGTTCTACTTACCTTCCCTACCAGTTCGCATTGCGACAGAAGTGCGCGTTTTGCGTGCCTATGTCACATCGGGGAAATGACCCTCGGTGCATGCCCAGAAGCCTCTGCGCATGCACAGAGGGTTCTTTGCCAGCTGCGGCGACCGGAGAACCGGTTCAGGAGTGTGGACAGCCAGCCATCGCTGCCAGTTCGGCGAGTGGGTGAAAATTTCTGCCACCGGTACGGGCGAACCGGTCCAAACCGGCAGCAACCCACCACTGACTTGCTCCATTTAATCTGGCATTCTAAAATAAAAATATAGCAATGAAAACAGATCTTGCACTCAGGAAGCCTTGAGTTTTTCTCGTTGTTCCCAACCTGACTATTTACAATGGTGAGGACAGCGGGGAAGAATGTTTTTCCATTCTAAGGAATTTGATAGATCAGAAAAAACTATACAATCCTCAAGAACTCAGCACTGTATCCAGCAGTGGAGCGTAACAGAGGCTGGCGCAGCATACAAATAAAGGCTTTGTGTTAAAGATGTGAAGCTTGCTTTCACTTGGAGGTCATGTTACTTTGGCCCTCAGAGTGGTGATCTGAAGTATCATTGCTGCTTCTGTGGCAAGTATTGCATCCGTTCTAGTTTGCAATGATTAATAGGCAGCAGGACCAGCCCTGAAAATTCATTCTTCACCAAAAGCCAAGAGATTCTCAAGTATTCTTTTCCACATTGTTACCATCCTTATTTGAAGCTTATAATACCCAAAGAAGAATGTGTACGTTTGTGGCATCTCATAAAGCAGAGCATTTTTTGCCACTAGGGGTTGCACTTTTAAAGACAATATTTTGAGTAGCTTCCAAGTGCCACAGACAGCGTGACAGTGATATTATTAAAAAGGGTAAGGTAGAAATCATCAGCCCATTTTGGGACTATTTGGGGGAACTGGAGGAGCCTTGAGTAAAATAGAAGTTGTAAGGAAGAAACCTATTTTCCAAAAATAAAATAATTTAAAAAAAAAAAAACTATTTTCCAAAGCACCAGAAGGCAATACAAGAAACAATGGATGGAAACTAATCAAGGAGAGAAGCAACCTAGAACTAAGGAGAAATTTCCTAACACGGAGAAGAATTAACCAATGGAACGGCTTGCCTTCAGAAGTTGTCTGTACTCCATCACTGGAGGGTTTTAAGAAGAGCCTGTATAGACACTTGTCTGGAATGGTATAACGCAGTGATAGCGAACCTTTTTTTGCTCAGGTGCCAAAAGTGTGGGTGCACGCGCAATAGCGTGCGCGCACGTGCCCACACCCATAGTGCAATGCCCTCCCCCTGTGCATGCGTGCACAACCCCCCCCCCGTGCTGCCCCCCGCGCATGCGCGCAGGCCTCACTGAAACCTCCGGACTTCCGGTAGGCCCGTTGGACCATTTTTCACCCTCCCCAGGCTTCAGGAAAGCCTCTGGAGCCTGTGGATGGCAAAAAACAGCCCAACAGGCCAACCGGAAGTTCGCAAATGAACTTCTGGTTGGGCCATTTGGCCGTTTTTCACCCTCCCCAGGCTTCAGCAAAGCCTCCTGAAGCCTGGGGAGGGTGAAAAACGTCCCAAGCGCCCAACCAGAAGTTCATTTCTGAACTTCTGGTTGGCTCGTTGGGTCTGTTTTTCGCCATCCACAGGCTCCGGAGGCTTTCCTGAAGCCTGGGGAGGGTGAAAACGGCCTCCCCCGCCTTCCAGAAGGCCAAAAATCAGCTGGCCAGTGCACACATGCATGCTGGAGCTGACATAGGGCAAAGCCTCACGTGCCCTCAGATATGGCTCCATGTGCCACCTGTGGCACACGTGCCATAGGTTCACCATCACGGGTATAGGGTCTCTTGTTCGAGTGGGGGTTGGACTAGAACTATATTGTTGTTGCTTGTATCCTTACAATTTATATTGACTGGTTCCTACTATGATTTGATTGCTTATTTGTACCCGGACTATCATTAAGTGTTGTACCTTATGATTCTTGACGAACTTTTCTTTTATGTACACTGAGAGCATATGCACCAAGACAAATTTCTTGTGTGTCCGATCACACTTGGCCAATAAAAAAATGCTATTCTATTCTATGAAAGGCCTCCAAAGTCTCTTCCAACCCTGTTGTATTCTGTTATTTTGTTAAAATTCTAGAAAGAGGTAAAGACTATAAATCAAAAGGAGTTCACAGACTTTAAGAATAAGAATAACACACAGAGAAGTAACCTTTGAGTCTCCAGAGAGTTCCAGAATACAGGAGCAAGAAGTAAGCCTTGAGTTTCCAAATCTTCTCACCAGGTTGGAAAGGAAGATCAAACCCCCCCCCTCCCCAAAGATACACTAGGAATAGGAGTGAAATATTTGCCTCTTGTGATGTATACCAAAGACAGTGTCAATTTTGGTGTGCCATGTAGCTTCACTATTTGTGTAGATTTTACATAGTTGGAGATTAAACTGGAAACCAAGCTCCTTTATATTAATACTGATAATTAGTTAACAGAGGAACATATTCTATGTGAGGTTTGAAATAATCTGAATTTAAAAAATGGACCATTTTAGGGAAACAGATGCCTTACTGCCAGAGAAAATGATGGTATATTTTTAGAGGAATGTGTTGTTGGGTGCATCTTAGTTTAAGTGAGACTGCACCAAAATTAAAGGAAATGATTTATGTCAGTATAATTTTATCTGCAGCTGTGGTAGGCTAACAATGTGCAACAATTCATTTAGTGACTGTTAGAAGGTACAATGGCACTGAAAAAAGGGACTTAAGACCGTTTTTCACATTTATAACCGTTGCAATATCCCCGGGGTCACATGATCAAAATTCAGGCACTTGGCAACTGGCTCATACTTATGATGGTTGCAATGTCCCCAGGTCATGTGATCACCTTGTGCAACCTTTTGACAAGCAAAGTCAATGGGAAAACCAGATTCACTTAACTATTGTGTTACTCACTTAACAATTACAGTGATTCACTTAACAAATAAGGTAGTAAAATGAGACAAAATTCATTTAACCAATGTCTCGCTTAGCAATGCCAATTTTGGGTTCAATTGTGGTTGTAAGTTGAGGACTACCTGTATACACTATTTCAGGGGTGTCAAACCTGATCACATTGCGGACCAAATTGTAACGTATTGGGCTTGTTTTTGCCCTTGCAGAGCCGGGGTGGGTGTGGACTGCATGGATCATATCCGGCCTGTGGGCCACATGTTTGACACCCCTGCACTATTTGCTGATTTCTCCATAGTCATCTATTTTGTCATGGTTTATTGTTTTGTTCTCCTTTTTCTTGGAATGTGAATTCTTCTTGATCACAGACTCCAACAGTCCAGGGCTGAAGAATCTTCTTGGATGAAAGAATAACAAGAAAGTCCACTTGCCTCTTGAAAAAGCACCTTTTGGGACAACCATGACCTGGATGACCGAAAATCTCCATAGACACAGACTCCAACACATTTCTGCAGCTCGTGAAGATGTCTTTCAAGTTCTCGTTTCACATGCTCATAGACTATTGATTGTAATACTGCTTTTGTCTTTCAGCATAAATCTTCAGCCAGTTATATAATGTGCATGTACTTGCAACTATGGTTACTTTTATTTTTAAAGGGGTGGATACATCTCCTAGCCCAGGGGTCTCCAACCTTGACAACTTTAAGACTTGTGGACTTCAACTCCCAGAATTCTGAGAGTAGACGTCCACAAGTCTTAAAGCTGCCAAGGTTGGAGACCCCTGTCCTAGCCTATAGTATTGGCTACCTTGTAAAACTCACCTTTGGAGAACATGGAAGTGCAGAGAGTGAAAAGCAGCCAGTTCAAATCTGGATACAGCATCAGAGATAAGAACTGCCATAACAGCCAATCACCAGAAAGCAATCTATCAATGAGGCCCAGGGGATAGCAACCAGAGTTAAGAAAGTTAATGGTTAACTGCCACGCAGCCGATCACATAACAGTCAACAAAAAGCTGAGATGACGTGAAAGGGAATGCGTGGCAGATGCTGTTGGCAAAGGATATACAGGCCTCTGGCAGAACACCTCCGATTGTGCACACAACTATTATCTATGGGGAGCTTCTTCCTTCCCAATACCCAGGCATTACCTGATTGGTTTTGTAATGAGCAAATGAGTATGAGTGTGTGCATGCATGTGTAATGCTTAACCAACTGTAATTAATACGCTTTTGTATTTTAGCAGAGTTTCTCTGTGTTCATTTCGAGCAGTTTATTACTGCGTAACATCCTGAGCCTTTACGATTTCCTTTGAACGAAAATCGCACCAAGACTATATGCTGCTAAGCCTCAGCTGCCTTTCTAGCTCCATCTGGGCTAGGTAGATTGTGAGGGATGTGATCTGCATGTAGCGTTCAGCAGGGAGTTTGAAAGAGAAAAAGGATGAATGAAATATAAATTGAAGAATTGTGACAAGAATAGCCCTAGAGGATCAGGCCAAAGGCGGTCTACTCTAGCATGTTATTTGTCAGAGTGGCTAATCAGATGTCTCTGGGAGGCTCTGGAAAGCCGAAGATGAAGACCTGTCCATTTTTCACCATTGTTCCTTGGAAATGATATTTAAAGATATTCTCTCCCAGCTCCAGTCCTGAATAGAATATTGAAATATTTAGCATTGTATTCATTTTGGAATGCCAGACTTTCATCAGACATTGAAAAGATATTCTTATCCAAGCATTGTTTGTCTTAACTCAGTTAAAGCCTGGCAACCATAATTTGAGGTGCTGACATTTTACACACCTTTACAAGATACGTACTTCTAGATATTATGTTTGATTCAGAGGTGGGTTCCTGCCAGTTCGGACTGGCTCTATAGAACCAGTAGCGGGAATTTCCCCCTGCTCACTGAACCGGCAGCGATGGCCAGCTGGACACGTCCCTGAACTGGCTCTCTCGGCAGTGCCATAGGTGCCGCCATCTTGTTTTTTGCTTCTGCGCATGCGCAGCTTGTTTTTTAGCACTACGTATGTGTGCGCAAAGCACATGCTCACTCGTGCGCCGGGCCTGCGTGGCGCACAAGGTGCATGTGCCCACGCAGCACATGAGGAAGCGAACCAGCAGCAAGGTAAGTCAGAACCCACCCCTGGTTTGATTGAACAGGATAAGAGCCAGCTCACTCATTTACTTTTCTCTAAACTATCTTTTGGCTCAAATCTTGGGCCGAATCATAGAGGTAACTTTGTGTAGTTGGATGCCCACTGAAAAAGGTGATTAGACTTCAACTAGGTCAAACCAAGTTGTGAGTCATTATGTTTTACAAATTTAAAGTCGGTGTGCCAGTTAACTATATTAAAAAGGTACTGTTTATACACCCCACCCCAAACAGAACTAACAAAACTAGAATGCATGGTGGAACAACTTGCCTCCAGAAGTTATAAATGCTCCAACACTGGAAGTTTTTAGGAAGAGATTGGACAATCGTTTGTCTGAAATGGTACAGGGTTTCCTGCCTGAGCAGGGGGTTGGACTAGAAGACCTCCAAGGTCCCTTCCAACTCTGTTATTCTATTCTATTTGTCCTGGCTGTGAGAGTTGGGAAGGAAGCGCTGAACAATTGATGGTTTCGAATTGTGATGTTAGAGAAAATTCTTGAGAGTCCCCTGGACTGCAAAGAGATCAAATTAGTTAATTCTAAAGGAAAATCCACCCTGACTGTTCTTTGGAAGGACAGATACTGAAGCTCAAATACTTTGGCTATCTAATGAGAAGAGAAGACTCATTGGAAAAGACCCTGAAAAATTGAAGGCAAACGAAGAAGGGGATGGCCAAGGAGGAATGGATAGATAGTGTCATTGGTGCAATGGGCATTGGTTTAGGCAGACTCTGGCAGGACAGGGGCTTCTGCTGTGGTCCAGAGAGTTGCGAAGACTCAGACACAAATTAACAACTGAACAACATTTGTCCCACATATTAAATTTCTAAATAAGAACTTGCAAGTACATTCTATATGAACAAACCCATCCTGAGCATTTCCTTCCCTCTATAGTGAATTCTATTCATTCTGACTGAGTTGACTTTGATGTGAGCATGTTTACAGTTGGAGTCTAACATTAATTGCCCATTTAAATCCAACTATTTCCAGGTGCTGCCAGAAAGATGTGTGTCTTCTGTTCTCCATGAATAATAACATAGCTAATTCTTTTTGCTCTGCAGAAACAAGTGATTACCAAGTGAGCTAATTATCTATTGAGAAGCCTACTTCTCTCTGCCATTTGGTGACAGACCATTCTCACCTGTAGTGTTATATTCTGATCTTCAGAAATTATAATTGTGGAGACGGATAAGCAGAGGTGGGTTTCAGCAGGTTCTGACCAGTTCTTGAGAACCAGTAGCGGAAATTTTGAGTGATTCGGAGAACCGGTAAATACCACCTCTGACTGGCCCCGCCCCCATTTA
>QLTV01001179.1:65222-79582 GCA_003457575.1 Thermophis baileyi | reverse complement strand
CTATTTCAAGCTATTTAGCTCTCATCAGCTAGCCACACCCTTATGGGATTAGAACTCGGGCCCCTTGCCTAACAAGGCAAGTGATTAAACCTCTGAGCCACAGGATTCTTCTCCCTATCTGCATGTTCCAGGGACAAGGATATATATATGTTTTTTTTTCTCTGTTAAATTATTTTGAAAGCAACTGATCCCAGTATTCTGTAATACAGCTTTATAGTTCTTTATAATCTACATAGTAGTTTTTGAGAATTCAATCCTTGGGGGATTTATTTGTCATCATATTTATGTGCTTTTTATCACTGTAGTCTTGCTTCCTGTCTGTTAGGGTTCCATTGTACAATTATTCTTTCATTTTTATTCGTAAGATTAGCCTAGACCAGTAATGGCGAACCAGTGATAGTGCATGTGTGTGTGCGCGCTTTGTGTGTGTGCGTGCATGCTCGTCTGGGCCGCAACCCGGAAGAGGAGCTGCCCAGGGCACATGCGTGCTCCCGAAAATGAACTTCCAGTTTCCAGCGCATGCATGCGCGCCAGCCAGCTGGTCTTCCGGGTTTCTGGCGTGCATGCACGCGTGACGATCAGCTGCCTGGCACAAATGCTCACGCAGGAAAATGGAAGACCAACTCTTCCAGTTTCCGGCACTGCCGCATGCACAAAGGCCAGCTGATTGTCGCACGTGCATGTGCGCCAGAAACCTGGAAGAGGAACAGGCGACGTTGCACGTGCCAGGCGACATGGCTCTGTGTGACACTTCGGGCACGGGTGCCGTAGGTTCGTCATCACAGGCCTAGACTAATAAATAATTGTAAAAATGCTAAGTGTTGCTTAAAAAAATGAGCTATAGTAATGAAGCAAAAAAAATGTCAAAATAGCATTAGTAGTAACTTGATGTGTAAAATAAATCTGCCCAGAATTCTTTTATGGTGAGAAGGTGCTAATAAATGTAAAAATATTCTTAGTACCTATGCACATAAATACTTTATTTCAGTAGAGATTCTTTTTAAAGTGAAATAATGTAAATATACTGCAGCTTACATTATAAGTGAATCAACGGAGATAATGAACTGAACTTGCTAATATTCATTGTTTTTAACTCAACATTTCCATGGGCATAGATGTAGAATTGAAAACATAAACTGTATTTGAGAAAACTGCATATAAAAAAAATTCAGATGAATGTGTGAACAATGCCTTCTATGAAAAATTGTATGAAATGTTACTAGTAATTGCTTAAAAATAGCGTATATCGAGGTAAGTTAACAAAACCATGTATTAAGTAAATGTGCACACAAAATGAATATGTTAGGGAAAATTGCATATAAAAATGCCGATCTATTTTTCAGGGTTTTTTTAAAAAAAATAGTTACATAAAATTAGATGGACCTGAGTAAAAGATGAGCATCAGTTAGAACTGATGGACCAAATCTGAATTATCTTTACATCCCTTTTAGATACTGGCCAATAATAAACAGTATTTTTAAAATTCAGCATAGCAGCAATTAAAACCTTTTTTCTTTATGGTTCAGCTTCTTCAGCTTATCTTTCTGACCTTAAAAATCTAACATCCAGACACATTTTGCAATGTTAGTTGAGTACAAAATCTTTTTTTTTTTTTGCTTGAGTATTCAAAAAACCCCTACAGGTAGTCTTCAACTTGCAATAGTTCATTTAGTAACCGTTCAAAGTTACAACAGCACTGAAAAAAGCGACTTCTGACCATTTTTCACACTTATGACCATTGCAGCATCCCTGTGGCCATGTTATTTATATTCAGATGCTTGATAACTGGTTCATATTTATGAAGGTTGCAGTCATGTGATTATCTTTTGTGACCTTCTGACAAGCAAAGTCAATGGGTAAGCCAGATTCACTTAACAACCGTGTTACTAATTTAACAACTGCAGTGATTCACTTAACAAATGTGGCAAGAAAAGTTGTAAAATGGGGCAAAACTCACTTTACAAATTTCTCACTTGGCAACATAAATTCTGGGGTCAATTGTGGTCGTATGTTGAGGACTACCTGTATTATGCTACCAATCAGGAAGTGATTTTATGGGAAGATAGGACTTGAGGGGTTTTTGCTGAAGTTAGTCAAATATTAACATTGAATATAACTAAAATTAGTTCCTAGGTAAGAGCAAGAGAACAATAGCACTTAGACCTATATGCCGCTTCACAGTGCTTTACAGCCCTAAGTGGTTTACAGAGTCAGCATATTGCCCCCACAATCTGGGTCCTCATTTTACCAACCTCAGTAGGATGGAAGGCTGAGTCAACTTTGAGCTGGTGAGAATCGAACTGCTGGCAGTTGGCAGAATTAGCCTGCAATACAGCATTCTAACGACTGTGCCACCACAGCTCAGTGTAGATGATTACTGCTTCTGTTTTCCAGCTCTGATCCATTTGTCTGCGGGTTCTTTTGCTGCAACAGACCTCCTGCTTATGAAGGCAGATTAGACAAGATGCTAAGAATGTTTTTTAGTTAATATCATGGAAATGGGATTAAGAAGAGGGTGAAGGAAGCAAAACAAGGGGCTTAAACACAAAAGCCCAGGAAAGACAATGATTACACTGAAATGTCTATGGAGATTCTCAGTCATCCAGGTCATGATTGTCCCAAAGAGGCTTTTTCAAAAGGCAGCTAGACTTTGTTTTTCCTTGAAGAAGTCAGAACTGAAGAAGCTTCTTGGGTGAGAAGTGAAATGTCTTCAATGAAAAACAAAATCCAGTTGCCTTTTGGGACATTACACTGAAATGAGCTAGTAAGTAACCCAGGGGTGAAATTCAGCTGGCTCTATCCAGCTCGCGCGATACGGTAGGGCCGACTGTGCGAAGCCCCGCCCACCTGCACGGATGTCATGATGTCCCTTTTTTGTGACATTTTCAGCATCTGCGCATGCACAGAATGCTTTGCGCATGCGCAGACGATGGCGTGGCGGTGCACGCACATTTGCGAGCCGGTAGGGAAGGTAAGTGAATTTCAACCCTGAAGTAACCATAACTCAGGTATGTTCAGTTTTGGTTTCTCACAATTCTTAGGAAGCTTCCTTTGAGTATCACCCAAGTTTAATCAAATATACATTATTATGATGGTTCTGGGATGGATGAGAAACACAACTTCTGTGTTTGTGTGGGTTGTGTGAGTGGCTTTTAATACAAGTCAGCTGACTCTCATTCCCCAGCCCCATGACAATAGATATTTAATTTTGTTTTTTCCTATATAAATTAAATAACCAACATGTCAAAAAACAAACAAACCCTGTAGTCTACAAAACACTGAGTCAGGATTAATCTTCCTTTCCCTGATGCACCACTTTCCTGGAAGATTAAAAGAATGATACTCTCTTTTTTTCTCTCTCTGCATTTATTAAAATATTTTTTCTGAAGTCTAGTTAATTTAGTTCATGGAGAGAAGGTAAGAGTATCCTATTCTGTGCAGCCCTGGGGTCTTGTTTCGTTTTTGCCCACTAAAATGTTTTTGCTTCCAAGTTAGTGTCATGAACCAGTATGGTTATTTTGGCTCTCTGGCATTGTTTTCCCACAGCAAATGGGTTAGAATTAGGATTAGGTGTATCAATCATTGATCTCTGCAAATTTATGTACCAGTGCTGTAATCACAAGGATATTGTACCAACTGATATTCCAACAATTCACAGTGAAACTTTCTCGGCAGGATAATTTAACACTAGTGGCAGAAATCAGAAAAAGAAATGTATATACAGTCCTTGATTTACAACAGTTCATTTAGTGACCATTACAAAAGCATTGAAGAAAGTGACTTATAACCATTTTTCACACTTATGACCATTGCAGCATCCCTATGGTCACATGATCAAAATTTGGATGCTTGGCAACTGACTCATATTTATGGCAGTTGCAGTGTTCCGGGGTCATGTGATCACCTTTAGAGACCTCCTGACAAGCAAAGTCAAGGGAGAAGCCAGTTTCGCTTAACAACTGTGTTACTAAATTAACAACTGCAATGATTCACTTAACAATGGTGGCAAGACAAGAAAAAATGGGGCAAAACTCAGTTAACAAATGTTTCATTTAGCAACAGAAATTTTAGGTTTAATTGTGGTCGTAAGTCGAGGACTACCTGTATAAATTTAGAAACTTTTTCAATGAGTGCCAACTGGAAATTAGTAGGCTATAGTCTGCTTCATTTAATTACCTGCTTTAAGGAACAATATTTCATTCCTTTTTTTTTTAATTCAAAGAATAACAACAGATTAGATTGAAAATGAAAGGAGATTCTAAAAGCCAGATGGTGATCAAAGCATGTCTTTTATTTTTTTATTTTTATTTTTTTAAATATAGTTTGGATACGAAGAAGTACTTCCTGAAATGGTTATGTGATCACATAATGGACAATGGATTTTTTCTTAGGGAAGGTCAAACACTACAGAAATTTCTTTCTGGGAGCATTTATCTTTCTATGAATATGCTGATTTGCTCTCTGGAATTTTTTGTAATCCTTAATTGACACTGGTAATGTCAATTACCAGGGACATTAATTAAGCACTGCAAAGAGAAGTTCCACAAACTGAGGGAAAAACAAATTTGGTTGATGAATATTATTATGGTTATTTTTAAATTAGCCTTGTATTAACTCATTGCTAATTAGTTAAGTCACATACACTGTGCATATCGGTGCCTATATACACATACAAACACATATAAATAAACATAAAATTCTTTGGCTCTAGATTGTGCTCTGAACAATGAAAACAGTTATAACGTTTCTGCCAGTAATTCCACCATTTGGAAAATATGAATTTGGATATAAATAACAAGAACTATTTATTTCACTGATATTACTTGATAAAGTGTAGATTTATTGGAATATTCACCGTTAGTAGTTTTGTAGACCAAATTATACTGCATGCTAGAATTTATTAAAATAGTTACTGCTGGTTCGCTAATGTATCTGAGGAGATGTATAGATTATTATATAAATGTTTTACCCAATACACCATGTTCTCTACACAGAGGGAAAAAAAAACTGCAGATGAAATAATAGCAAGCAGCTGCTGTATGCATTTACAATGAGAGGCTAAGAAACAGGAGTTTTATTTGATAAATTAATAAAGGATTACAATCAACAGTACCTATAGATTACAGGGGTGTCAAACTGGCGGCCCGCAGGCCGGATGCATCATGTGAAGGCCACGCCCACCCCAGCTCCACGAATGGGAAAAATGTCATGAAACATCACATGACAGCAACGTGATGTGGTGAGTTTGACACCCGTGTTATAGAAGAACTCTTAAAAACACATATTCTCTTGTTTACTTATTCACATTTTGAGTGAATGAGTGAAATATCTATAAATATGACAATTAGTGAATTTTGAGATCCAGTAGGTGACTTATTCTTTAGGATTAGATTAAGATATTTCCTGTACATTATATTTTCCACATCCAATATATACTTTGGATTTGAACTGAAAGCAATAAGCTTATGTAACTTGGCTTCCAGGCCAAGATAGTTCTGCATATTATCTGTTGAGTTGATGACTTGTCTTTCATATGCCCCAGTACCTCCAAGAGTTTGTGACTCCATTCTTAGCTTTCATACCATTTCTTAGAATATGGTTTTAGCTTTAATCCCCTGTTAATTCCCCTGTTCCGTTAGATTCAGAACATGGCTTTCTGAAACAGAGTTCAGCCAGATGGAACCATCGATTGACTTCACTGCTTGAGACAGACTTTCTTAGAGTAACAGTAAAGGGGCCTCTTAAGAGCTTTTCTGCCATCTGTTTTTATCAGGGATGGATTGCACCTATGTAAGATACCATTATAAATTTTTAATTGCAAGACATTACTAATAACATGCATTTATGAGCACTGATAACCACAGGATTCCTGAAAACCTTGCAAGTATTTCCAATAGATTAAGCTGGATTTAAAGTTACAGTAACAATATTGTTTCTGTTTACTTTAGATCATGCAGACCAGTGGTGGGTTGCTGCTGGTTCGGACCGGTTCTTTAGAACCGGTAGATCTGACTCCAAGCCGAGAGAGAACCAGTTCTCTGTATCCATGAAAGTGGGCCCGCCTGCCCACCCCTGGGTTATACTGACCTTTATCTCTGCTTCTGAAGCCCAGCTGATCAGGGGCGGCAGATTGAATTGCCGCTCCGCAGCTGTTTTCCGTGCTCCTTGCCTAGTACTTTAAGTACTGAACATGTGCAGAGGATCATTTCCAGGAAGGGACATGCGCGCACGCGAAGTGAGCGTGCGCTCGCAAAACATGCACTTTTTGTGCACTTCTGTCACGATGCGAACCGGTGGGGAAGGTAAGTAGAACCCACCCCTGATGCAGACCAAGATCTGTTTCAACATCTCTTGCATAGGCAGATGGCATAAAAATTATTCAGACTTGACTGTGTATATCTAGATCTGTGTATCAAAAGTAGGCATACTGCATCTCAGTATTGAACCAAGTCAAATAGGAGAATGGTTTAAATCTGGGATGTCCAACCCCCCGTCCGTGACCCGGTGCTGAGATACAGTCCTTTTGGAACAGGGCCGCAAAAGTGGTGGTTGAGTGTACATGTATGCGTGCGCATGTGTGCAACTGCATTTGTGAAAGTGGCGCATGCACAAAACCACCCCCTCTCCTCACCATCGCTGCTGCTTCTGCCAGTCTGCCAAGCCAGAAAGGTTTAGACTGCTGGTTTAAATGATTTGTCCCTCCATTAATAGAGTGTGCCTATGATCATTGCCTAAATCCTTTCAAACTATACTTACTAAACATTCAATAATATAAAAGATCATAAACGATAGCCATACTCTGAAAATATACAGTCCGTTACTAACCAGATTTATTGATTGATTGATTAAATTTATATGCCACTGACCTAACTATTCAGAGCAATGGTGGTTCTTGAAAGCTTATTTTGGGACTAATGGAAACCGAAAGACTCATAAGGACTCTAATTTGTCCACTTCTGGATTTTTATAGATACTGAATCTGACGCATACATCAATACAAGTATAAATCACATAGCAAGGTTATACTAAGAAATGATGGTTTCTTCATTCATAGGTGAAATTAGATGTTGAATCAGAAATATTTTGGCAATACCAGCTCATAGTTGTGGAAAAAAATGGCATTTCCATGCAGCTCATTGGTTGGGGGGTGCTCTTGAATAAGTGAAAGAATGAATGGACTGCTAAGCATAATAAACCAACTATGTAGAGATGTTCCTTGAATTTATATTTTTCTCATCTTTATTAAAACAGGCAGAAGTGCAGGTTTTAAGTGGACCTAGGCAGGTTACCTTCAGAGATCTTTCTCCTAATGGTATTGATCAGAATGAATGCACTTCTGAAATTGCTAAATGTATTAGCTTAATGTGCTATTCCCTTTTCAATTAACATGTGAATTCTGAAGTTCTTGCATAATTGAAAGTGGAGGTGTGAAGTTGGGGCACATGTCATCGGGCAGCCTATACATAGCATACTTGATACTGTGTCAGTTTCTTATTACAGATACACAGACCCAGCTAATGTCAAGCGCTGGAGAAATCAGGAGAGTCAGGCAGTTTATTTATTGCAAGCTTAAGTTCTCTACAAGAATCTGAACTATAATGATCAAGGGAAATTAGCAGCAGTTAAGAAAGGAATTCAAGGTGGGCTGGACTTAGATCTCTTGTGGGCATGTAGGGATTCATGACTGATGACGCATTTCATCCCTCCCTCAGGCTCAGCCTGGTCATCTCCTACATGAACCAACGAAGACATAATAATTGTGCTAATTAGTGCCCTAGTTCTGCTATCTTTATTATACCAGACTACCTCCCTCGCATTTAAAGATTGGGCTGATATATTTTGGACAGTAGAACTAACGATTTCAGGAACATAAAGTTTAGAATGGCACTGTCCTACATCTGTAGCAATAGGGATATTGTTGGAATCCGCATTCTCAAGTTCTCTTAGACCCGGAACTGACATATTAAACCAGGAGTCCCCAACCCCGGACAGGTACCAGTCTCTGGCCTGTTAGGAACTGCACCATGCAAGCAGTGAAGCTTCACGAGTGGGCTCTAGGCATGTGAAAGCATTCCCCCCTCCCCCCCATCTGTGAAAAAAATGTCTTCCACAAAATCTGTTACGTGTGGATTTATCTGTAACATTTCACAGAGTAATAATCTGAAAAAGGCAACAGTTTTGTTGTTGATAATGATAGTTATGTCAAAAGCTAAACCAAAAAGAGTTCCCAGACATAAAGAGTTTTACAGCTCATGTCATGGCAAAGTTGATAAAAAGCAATTCATTGATTTTAATATGCTGTTTATCTTATTAATCTAGAACGTCTCAACCTTAGAGAGCTCTGTCTAATCCAGTATCATATCTGACTGCAGATGGAAAGTGAACAAACACACACACACACACAACCCCACCCCACATACACACACTTCACAGAGACAGACATTATTGGTTTTTCATCTCCTCTCTGAACTTCATAAGGCAATTATGCTTTTATTGTAAGCAATGATTGGAAGCAAATACAAATCTGGTCTTTGTTTTGGCTCATAGCAGCAGTCCTGAAGAATCCTGAAGAATCCTGAATCTGCTTTTCTACCAAATCCTCACATCCCATACTACCCTTTGGACCTCCCTACTATCACAGTTTCGAATTCTGGCAAAACTGAATGGGGTAGAGGTAGTTTCCAACATTGGTTTCTACCCCTTGGACCTGAGGTTTTATATCAAAGGCTTGCAATGATAATTGCAATATAATCAAAGTTTTATGTCATACAAACAACAAACAATCCCGCTGCTTCATTTTTAAAGGCCTATCTAGTCCACATTTCCCACAATGGAAGAAGAAACAGAATAGTCTCTCAGTGTTGTTTCCCATTGAGAACCCATTCATATGTTGCCTCTGTTCCTGGAAATAATATATAGCAGTCATGATGTTCAGCATTTAATAGTCTATCTTCCATAAATTTGTTGACATGTCACTTTTAAAGCTGCCTGTAATGGAGAGTAATTCTATTTTGGTGGGCATCTTAGTAGAATCAAGTCAATGGCCTTTCCACATAGGGAAGGGGAAATCTATTTCAGCAACAGCCACAACTTGGATGCCAATATTTTAAGGAATGCTGGGAGTTGTTAGCAACATTTGGGGGTAACTGTGTACATCTCTCACTCCTTCTGTAGAAAATGGGATTACAAAATCTTTTGTTTCTTTGTGAAAACCTATAATAAGTTACTTATCCTTCTAAATAACAATCTTAGACTCTTAATTTAATATATTGGTCCTGTGTGTTACTATTTTATTGGCAGTGCTTTTTCTTGTTTTGGAAAAAATAGCACTTCTGAAATCCCCTTTTAATAATAAAAAAAGTTAACTACCAAAGCAAACTTGCTTATGGAAAGAAGTTTGCTTCGAGAGGACAGATACAGACATAAAACTGCAATCTACTGAGCTGAACACTTTAATGATGGTCTGATAATGGTAGAATTTTTTTGTCTAAATATACAAAAGTTTGAAAGTAATGGGCTGTGAAAAAAAAAGAGCCATTTGGTTAGCATACTCTAAACACTTGCTTTGGGAAGCTTGCATTTTTCTTCTTCTTTCTTTTGTAAGTGTGAGTTTCTTTAGTGACATGTCACTTGATTTAAGAGACTCATTTGGTTCCCTTAATTGGTATCTATAATGTGATTAACTCAGTTTTCAAATAACATCTGTCCTTACATATGAATAATAAATTAGTTTTAGTAGGACATGGAAAATAACTAAGTTTGACCATCTTGAGAAGCATGGCAATTAATTTATGGACATACATCTCATGTAACTTGATTGATTGATTGATTGATTGATTGATTATATGTCATCATTGACTTTTAGTGACCACATAGATAGATTTTATCTATGAAAACCTTTCCCTAACCTGGTTCCTTCAAGTCTTTCAGTAGCCGTGATGCTTACTGCAATATATAAAAAAATCACAGCAAGAGAACCTAATACATTTGTGTGTGCACAATACATTGTGTGCAAACAATACATTCAAATGCACATTTACATACACACATATATGTAGGGCTAATTTAAAAAGTTACAAAGTATTGCCTTTCTTTGATTTCACTACCCTACAACTCCTTTCTGTATGGCAATGTGGGAAGTGCAAACACTTGTAGTATGTGGAATAAAAGATGCATAAAAGGGATTCTGAATTACTTCCATGAGAGTAGAGCAAAGCATTTGGGTTTTGGATTGTCATGTGTACTAACAGTGATGATCCATGATATCAGTTTTCAGATGAGGAATGGGGGAGCCCCATTACAACCCATAAGATGGATGGAATTTCAATATATGGAGATGATGACCAATGGGACCAACTGTCTGATCTGAAGAAAGCTAAAATTATTATATATTAAAATGACTCTTTTGCATATTTGTGTTGTGATTTCTGCCCATAGAGTTCTTTTATGGAATCAAGCAACTATACTTGGATTTGAATTTGCAGTAGTAGAACTACTCTTGATATCATCTATTGAATTTCAGTTGAAACACTATAGAAGTCTGGCTCTTCCAACTGGCATGGGGCCAGACTGGAGGTAATTAGTGGATTAAATAGAAGATCCCATTTCCACCCTGTCATATATTGGCACTTACTTTAGCTAATTCTCTATTAATTCTAATGTTATATTTATTGTTTTAATGCTATTATATTGTTGATTTTATCATGTTGTAAGCCACCTAGAGTCATTTGATAGTAAGATAGATGGCATATTAAACAATTAAATAAATAAAATTTAATGTCTAGATATTGTTCCAAAGGCAGCACTGTCTATAAGTTTGAATGTGTCTGATAGTTACCAGCCATTCTCAAAGATGGCATGGTTGCAAATTTCCCATTCAACATTCCCAATCATCAAAACACCTCCTTGTCTTTCCCTGAAAATTCTTCTACAGTCCATTTTCATTATTTCCAAAACCACTTTTTAAAATGCATGTTTTGCCTTCTCAGAATTAACTATTGTTGTTTAGATCCAGAACATAAGATTGAAGTTTATTAAGGTTATTCAATAATGGTATTGGGGATACCATGTTATCTTTGAGTGAGCTGACTTGACTATTTTTGGAATAATATGTAAATCACAATTGATTGGCCTTAACTTCCAAGTCTTCAGATTGCTAAATATTCCCAAATATTACTGATACAAAAAACAAACTAAAATGTATGCCCCATCCAAAAAAGAAACCCCAAACCAAATATTTTTAAAAGGCATACTCCAGATATAGTTTGATGTAAAATATCCAGAAAGCATATTCAGATATATTTTGATGTAAAATAAATATTAAACGATATGTTTAAATGTGATCTGTAGGTTTGTTTGCTTATTTGTTTTTTCAATGAAGCTCAGTGCCAAAGACAATGAAGGGAATACTGTCAGACAGAGAAAAGGAGAGGTCGATTTACCCATTGATGATACATGATCAAAGAGTTTCTGAATTGAAAACAAACACCTCTAAAGAATCACACCACTGAAAATTGGCAGCAAATCATAAAACATTGGTAGCTTGCTTTCTCATTTCATGACTTTCAGTGCCCTTCAAGATGCTTCAACATGTCAGTCCTGCCAACTTCTGTTATATCACAATATGATTACCACTTCAGGCAACATATAATAGAATATAGAATAACAGAGTTGGAAGGGACCTTGGAGGTCTTCTAGTCCAACCCCCTGCTTAGGCAGGAAACCCTACACCACTTCAGACAAATGGTTATCCAACATCTTATAAGTTTGTGTGTGTGTGTGAATTGAGCCCAAAGTTTATGTTACTAAGTGAGACAATTGTTAAGTGAGTTTTGCCCCATTTTACAACCTTTCTTGCCACAATTGTTAAGTGAATCACTGCAGTTGTTAAGTTAGTACCACGGTTGTTAAGTGAATCTGGCTTCCCCATTGACTTTGCTTGTCAGAAAGTCGCAAAAGGTGATCACATGACCCTGGGACACTGCAACCATCATAGCTATGAGTCAGTTGCCAAGCGTCTGAAGTTTGATCACATGCAGATGCTCTAATAATCGTAAGTTTGAAAAATGGCCTTAAGTGACTTTTTTCAGTGTTGTTGTAACTTTGAACAGTCACTAAATGAACTGTTCTAAGTTGAGGATTACCTGTATCTTTCTATATTGGGTGGTCCCTAGATTTCTCAATGCATCAAAAGGTTTTCTGTAACCACAAATGTGAGGGTTCAGCCACATTTGGGAGGTACCAGGGTGCAAATGTTGCTAGATTTTTTTTTTTTAAAAAATCTACCCTTTGGTCATAAAGCTAGAAAAAGCTCAGATATGAACCGTTCACATCAGCACCACAGTCACATGGACTAGGATAAAATTATAGCAACCATAGAAATCCTGAGAGTCCTGGGGGTTCACTTAGCATTTTTATTTTTATTTTTTGATAAGAAAATGCATCTATAGATTTAACAATTATGCAAAATGAGCCAGGCTATGTCATGTGCATATCTGAAGTTAGGATTTTTATTCTTTTAAAAATTTGACATTAACAATAGCAATAGCAATAGCACTTAGACTTATATACCGCTTCATAGTGTTTTAGAGCCCTCTCTAAGCGGTTTATAGAGTCAGCATATTGCCCCCAGCAATCTGGGTCTTCATTTTACCAACCTTGGAAGGATGGAAGGCTGCGTCAACCCTGAGACAGTGAGGATCGAACTCCTGGCAGTGGGCAGAGAGTTAGCCTGCAATACTGCACTCTAACCACTGCGCCACCATGACTCACATTAGATCTATTTTAGGCTTAGTGGACAATGTTTCTCCATTTTGTTCTCAAGGTGTATAAATCATCATCATCATCATCATCATCAACAACAACAACAACAACAACATTATCAGCAGCGGTAGCCAAAACTCTGCTATAAATTTTTAGGGAATTTTTAGAAAAATTTAGGGGAAAAGTTTGATGTTTTTCAAAAATGCAGCTTGAGAGTTGCAGCTTGGTCTGAATTATAGCTAAGGCTTGATCACTATCCAGAGAAAGTCTGATTTTCATAGACTGTGGAAGAAAACATTTCATCCCATTGACTATGAATATTTTAGCCTGCTACTCAATTAACAGAATAACCTGAATTTCCTTCAATGATCACCGAAAGAGAAATCTTGCAAACGTTTTGAAGAAATAATGTATCAATTTGTCTGAAAGATATCATTTTCATTTGTTTATGGCATAAATGACTACCCACAGTGAAATAAAAATGAAATGAAATATTGTATATAAGGATTAAACTATTGCAATTAATTGAGGTTTTATTTTTTTTAGTATCTAAAAATTCTGTGTTATTATTGGAGCTATCCCAATGTTGACTGAAGAATAAAAATCCCTAGAATATTAATGTAGTTATATGTAGTTTCAGAACTCTTTTACACATATATGTAATGTGTTTTATTTTAATGAAAAAACAAGCAAACTAAATTTGGCCATTTGTACTGAAAGTCAACATTAGTGCAATTATAAAGCTAAACCTGACTCATTGGTAATTCTGGAATGCCTATTAAAGGTCCCAACTTAGACCTAATAAAATTCATAAATGTTAACCTTAACACTTTCAAAAGTTTTATATAGTATGCTTTAGGAGAAACATATAAAAGCTACAACATATAAAAGAAACATATAAAAGCTACAATGACCTGAAAGCTCTTAAACAGCATTATCTTTATTATGGGCAAGTTACATTCATGGGTCTTAACGACAGCCCATATCAAAGCGGTGTTTTCTTTCTGACAATTTATTTCCCTATAGACTACCCTTTTAAACCATCTTGGGTTGCATTTACAACAAGAAATTGTCATCCTTGTAAAACCTGGGCTAAGTTTCCCTATAGATGTTTTACAGACATTTCCCTGCAGACTGCTCTTTTAAGTCACCTAGGGTTGCATTTACAATGCAATTTTCTTTTTTGTTGGCCAGTTTTTAGCAATTTTAGCCATGTTTTGTGTGTGAATGTGGTGGGTTGTCTGGTTTGACTGTGAATGGAAGAGTATGTCTGATTGGTTGTGTTGGTGAGAATGGGAGAGCCGGGGGAGGGAACTGGAGCCCCCTCTGCGGAGTGTACTAACAGAAGCAGGTGGGGGCCTTTTAGCAATTTTAGCCATGTTTTGTGTGTGAATGTGGTGGGTTGTCTGGTTTGACTGTGAATGGAAGAGTATGTCTGATTGGTTGTGTTGGTGAGAATGGGGGAGCCGGGGGAGGGAAATGGAGCCCCCTCTGCTGAGTGTACTAACAGAAGCAGATGGGGGCCCAGATCTGATCCTGGGCTTGGTATGAATGATATTTATGGCCTGCCGGATAGAGGGGGGGACAGTGGGGGGGGG
>QLTV01001179.1:43349-63148 GCA_003457575.1 Thermophis baileyi | reverse complement strand
CAAGTACACCCACACAAGTGCCATCCTTCGCGAGCTGCACTGGTTGCCGATTGCGCTCCGGTCACACTTCAAGGTGTTGGTTGTTACCTTTAAAGCCCTACATTGCTCAGGACCAGTTTATCTACGTGACCGCCTTCTGCCACACTCCTCCCAATGACCAGTGAGATCGCACAGGGCTGGCCTTCTTCAGGTCCCGTCAGCTAGACAGTTTGGCTGGCGGGTCCGCGGGGGAGGGCCTTCTCTGTAGCCGCTCTGACTCTATGGAACCAACTTCCCCCCGAGATCCGTACTACCCCCACCTTACTGGCCTTCCGTAAAGCTGTTAAGACCTGGCTTTTCCGGCAGGCCTGGGGCCAATAGTTGTTCTGATTGGCCCATGCATGGTTGTGTGAATGTTTTATTTTCAATATAGTTGGGTTTTTTTTCCCCTTTCTTTTTTAAATTGTTTTTATATGTTTTATTTTTTTATGATGTAAGCCGCCCAGAGTCCTTTGGGAGTTGGGCGGCATATAAATTTTATAAAATAAATAAATAAATAAATATCTTTAAAAAAAGTTCTCTGAGATTAGGAAAATCCTAGAATTGGGAGATTTGTTATAGAATTTTCCTTTGTTGTTACTTTTAACCATTTAGTGATATCCGACTCTTGGTGACTTTACAGACAAGTGTTCTCCATGCTACCCTGTCAAGCAAAGCTTCTTTCAATTGTTGTATGTTCAACTTTGCATCAGATTTGATGTTATTAAGCTAGCGTATTCTTTGCTTGCCCCTTCTTCTTGTTCCAGGAACCATTCCTAGCTTCACTGCCTTCTCCAATGAATTTGCACGCATGATGTGGCCAAAATAAATCAGATGTAGTCTTATGATTTTAGCTTCTAGTGATGTGTCTGGTTTTATATGATTTAACACCTCTCTGTTATACACAGGGGTGTTACACATGGTATACACAGTAATTTATGCCAGCACCACAGATCAAAGGTGTCCATTTTTCTTCGATCAGCCATTCTTAGTGTCCAAATTTCACACCCATATTTCATTATACGGAAGACTATTGCTCTAACTAGCCTGCTTTTTGTGTTTATATCAATATCTCTGCTTTCCCAGATTTTATTCATGTTAACCATTGCAATGCGGCCTAAGGTTATCCTGCATTTGATTTCAGGAATAGAACTACCATCGGAAACAATTTTGGATCCAAGGAAGATAAATTCTTGAACTAATTCAATTTCCTCCCTGTTGATTTTAAATGGCTCATGTCCATCTGCAGCTGTTGTCATTATCTTTATTTTCCTGATATTAAGAAACAATGCTACTTTTTCACTTTCGTCCTGGATTTTTCAGATCATTTTTTTCCAGTTCTTCCTTATTACCAGCCAATAGTGTTATATCATTTGCATACCTCAAATAATTTATGATTCTTCCCCAACTCACTCCATCATCAGGCACTTCCAGATGTAATTTCTGCATGATCACTTCAGCAAATAGATTGAACAAAAAAGGCGATAAAATACATTCCTGCCTCACTCCCTTACTGATTTTGAACTAGTTCAATGAAATTTTCCTTAGCCACCATATAGCTATATGGGATGGGGTGGGGTGGGACTATATGGGTGGAGTGGGGTGGGGAAGATGGGAAGGAAGAAGAAAAGAAAAAAGGAAAGAAAGAAAAGAGAGGAGAAAAGGACAGATTGTTTCCTGAATTCAACTTTTTCTGTAAAGTCTCTGAAAAATATCATTTGAGCACATATCATCATATCCAGGGAGATCATCCACCACATTTAGAACACATGTGATAGGAACCGAACATTTAACCTTCTTAAAATGGCTTTTACTTTTCAAAGGGTTAAAGAAAACCTAAATATGCTGAAAACCTCTCAGATCACCTTGCTTTATTGTAAATTTAATTTTGCCTCTTAGAAATCTTCTAAGGCAACCCTTTCTCTGAATTAAAATATTGCTGTTGTAACTAAGAGTACAGTTATGACTTCTGACAATGAAAATTCACCTTTACTAAGTACCGTATTTTTCGGACTATAAGACGCACCGGTATATAAGATGCACCAAGATTTTGAAGAGGTAAGTAAGAAAAAAAAGTTTTTGCCCTCCCCCAGCCCCCAGGAGCACTCTGCAGACCTCCCAAACCCTCTGCGCACCCGTTTTCGCATGGGGCGGGGCTTCGGGAGGCCAAAAATGGCTGTATTCGGTGTATAAGATGCACCAACATTTCCATCCTCTTTTAGGGGGGGGGGAGTGTGTCTTATACTCTGAAAAATACAGTATTTGGTATGCAAATGGAGGCATTTTAAATCCCCTTTCAATCATTGTGGAATTCAACTTTCCTCAACCCCAGCCACAAGGCAAGAGATTTTGAGAGTTATAATGCAAAACATCTGGTGAGTTACATCTGTGATGGATACTTCATGATTATCCACCATTTTTAAACAAGAGCAGTGTACTTCCTTAATAAAGAAAGGGCCAATACTTTTCCAGAGATCCAGCTAGTTTAGCTGTTAAGGTACCAATTAGATTAGAAACTGGGAGAGTCCTGCCCTGGGCACAAAGCCAGCTGGGTGATCTTGAGCCAGTCACTTTTTCTCAGTACCAGTCAATGCTAAAGCACTTCTCAAGTCTTACCAAGAAAACTGCAGGGACTTCTCCAGTGTTGAATCAGGAGTCAACACTGATTCAAAAGTTCCCTCCACTGCCAAACACCTCCTCCCCCCATACACATTTCCAGACTAAGGGAGGAAAAAAAAAGAATAAAGCATGCAAAAATCAGGAAGAAGAGAAGTTTTAGAATATTTGGATACAGGTTCATCCATTGAAATAAAATGCAAAGAAATTCAGGGCTGGAAAAAAAAGGAGTACTATTTGGGATTTTCATGAACATAGATATATAGCCATCAAAACAGCTAGCCAATTTGTAGACTAATTTTCCATGAATAAACCCATTCCTTTTTAAAACACTTCATGTTAGCATCAATCCACAAACTGCACAGTTTACACAGCAAAAGCTATAGGGAGCAATTTTTAAGCAAGAAACCATTTAAACCATCCCTGTGTGCACATGACCTACTTAAATTGTTATTTGATTTGATTTGATTTGGGCCGAAAATTAGTAGTCACCACTCAGTGTTCAAGTTTATTTTGTAAGACAGAATTACAATGTCTAGACAGCACATATCAATAGTTTCAGTTGAGTTGATGTCTTCTGTCAATCTGATTTCAAATGTTCTAAATCGTTGTATTAACTTCCAATTTATAAAAAAGGTTTACCTTTCTAAAACCAGTTTTCCTGAGTTTGGCACGCATAATATTCCTCTATTCAACCTTTAAAATGAATTTTTTTAATACACATATATTCACCATGTCCTATAGTCCTAATCGGACTTCAACTTAACTTGGATCAGGACTTTTAAAATAATAGAATACCTTAGTCATGTTGTTTGCTCTTAACCCAATTGACATTCTACATTTTTGTTTTCTTTAAAAATACTCTAGGTTTCCTCAGCCTCATTCAAGCCCCTTTTAAAAAGAAAGAAATTGTGATGTGGTAAAGCTATTGAAAATGGAATTTCTTCAATAATAAAATATTCTATATGATCATGGGATTTCAGATGTATTTACTTTTCATATTTCTAGCAAAAGAGATGTATTCATATGCTAGCTAGACAATTTGAACACCAAATAATCAACTAGTTGTGGTATTTATGTAGCCTGTTGTTAATTTTTAACTAATTTTTTTCTTGAAAAATTAAATTGTTATGGCAATGAACATGAGTGCTATTTCCCATTTGAATGAAAACCTCTACCTCAATTAGTTTATGTGAGTGGTTCAGAGATAGGAACTGTCAGCCTGTTCCCCGATGCCTATTTGTGGCTTGTGTGTAATGTTGATACTTGTTGTGGGAGGTTGGAACAAAATGGTGGATATAATAAATGAATGAAGAACCACTGTCCACAAAGTCATCTTCCCATTTTGGTTCAGTCGGATGCCTTTTCCTATATCCTACTATGCTGACTTAAGTCTTCCTTTCTACTTCCTTGTAGAATTTTTTTTTAAAAAAATACATCCCATTGTGTTGTACCGTATCTTTCATGTTTTATTGATGGCTCTGCATAAAATTAAATTACATCACTCAAAGAGCAATGCAACTCAAACGCTTCAATCTATTAACATTTTATTGCTGGAGGGGACAGCTAGCTGGTTGTTTGAACTGTGCTTTAGATCCCAAAGGGCAGAGTTGCTGCTGTAAATGCAGAAAATGTAGCTTTCAATAAATATATTAAGTTGTTACAATTTATTTATGATAGCAGTTCATTTGCGGTATAAAATTATTTTCTGTTCCATTTTGTAGCACCCAGGGTACCCTCCTGTGGATTTAGTTCTGGCTTCGCAAATATCAGAACACAATACAATCAAAGGACAGAAAATGTGTTTAAACTTCCAAAAGTTCCTTGATCAGCAGTCTGTTAGAGAGTACACAATACCTGGATAACATGCAACTTTATTTCAAGATTCCCAATAGATTATAACAAGGATTTTAAATCTTTTGGAAAGTGTTAGTTTATATTTTATAGCCAAATTTAGAAAGCAGGATTTCTTTTTTCCTTTTCTTTTTCATCATGGTATTCTTATTTTCACTCTTTATTTGTTATAATGAATGTTCTGCATATCCTTGGTGGGTTTTCTCTTCCATCTTTTCCTTTCTTTAAAAAAAGAAACACCTGTCAAAATTTATTTGAAACAGTAGATTGTTCCTGCATTTTTAGATAAGCGTCAGCAGTCATTTGTGGTCTGGGATGGATGGTGGTGATTGATTGATTGATTGATTGATTGATTGAATTAATTTATAGGGTCACCAATTCAAACAATGAGATTATGAGTAGTGTACAGCAAAAGCAAACAATAAGCAAACCTTATAATGGTGTCTGTACACGATAATTAAACAACCAAAAATAAACTTTTGGGAGCCAAAGCAACTTGTGTTACATGGGCATAACAAGGTGCACCCATAACTAACCATACCACCGTATTCTGGACCAACTGAAGTTTGTGGATTATGTTCAAGGGTAGCCCCATATATATCATATTACAGTAGTCTAACCAGAAGGTGACTAAGGCATGATTGATCATAAGCAAGGACTTCTGGCCAGGAACAAGCACCGCTGTGTTCAAAGGTCCTCCTAACCACAACTGCCACCTGCTCTTCAAGCAGGAATTGTAAAGCCACTAAGTCAGAAGAGGGTAGTGTCTCCCTATCTAGAGCCAGCAGAGTGAATCTGAATGACTTTATCCACCAGATATTGAGATAGTCCTCACAACAACCACATAGATGTACCACCAATTCCTCCTGACCTAGAAGAGACTAGGTCACCCTGAACAGGGCTACTAGCAGACTAGCAGAAAACAATATTTTTTTTCCACAAGGAGCCTCCCACAAGTCTCAGTTGGAATGGCTCCTGGTTTTCTGCCAGTGGCACTTTAAGATCCCCCCCAGTTGCTTCATCTTCCTGAGGCCCTCTGACAGCCAGAGGGTTGGGGGTGGGTGGGTCATGATGAACACATAGATGCAATACAATCTAAAGCTGCTTCTGCTATTTTATTCTAGCAAGACTTCAATTGAATTCAGTATCAAAAATCTCATAAATAATCCTAAATTTCCTCTGAGGTGCCTGAGGTGGGCTGATTGAATAGACTTCACCTCCACACAGATCACACGGGTTTGTTACAGTAACCTCAATTCATTCACTTAAACAAATTGTAAGAACTGCTGAGCAGAGTAAGATCCAGGATTGATTCATCTAAGATCTGGTCTGGGCTTCATCATCAACAAAATCTTAAATAGATTACAAAAAAATGATACTTGGATCCTGTTCTTAGGTCCTGAAACATCTTGGGTTCAGTGATATTATGGATTGTACATTGTGACTTTTATAACATATAATTATCTAGGCCAGTGGCACCCAACCTTTTGGGCATCAGGGACCGGTTCTGTGGAGAGAGGTTTTTCCGTGGACTGGTGGGCATGGTTTCGTGTGCTGCCTGCAGCCTGCGGATGGGGCTTCGCTTGTTTACATGGCCTGGTTTCTGGCATGCCGTAGACCGGTGCCCATCCACGGACCGGGATTGGGGTCCCCTGATCTAGGCAACCAAGCTCCTATGTATCCTCTGTTAGCATAGCAAACAAACAACTTGTTTTCTAAATGAATTTTTTAAAAGAAAAGTACTTCATTTCCATTTTTATTTATTAACAAATGCTTTTGTGTAACTTCAATCATTTTGATTCCAAGCAACATAAAAAGTTGAAAGTATATGCCCAGGATGGGTATTATATAAAAATATATAACTGCATTAAAACCATTAACTGCATAGTAAGAAGCTTAAAACATAAGCTTTGATTTATTTGCACATTTAAATAGGTAATTATGAATTAGGTCACTGTTGCTGTGTATTTTAAGTGTAACTGCCAGAAAAGAATGAGGAATCCAAATTCAGCTTTAAACTATTAATGTTATTTCATTTTTTAAAATTCTAAATATTTCTAAATAGAAATATTTATTTCTAAACATTGTTACTTATTTCATAGCAAAAGTCACTTGGGCAACATACAGTAACAAAACTAATCATATCTACTCCTTGTCTTCACAATATGCACATGGGGTGGATTTTAACTCATCCAAGATAGGGAAGAAATTGCTAATCATCTTGTTTATAATCAAGTATCTTTCATGGAGCAACTATGTCTTCAATGTGTAATTCAGGTGCAAAGTGTCCTAGGAAAGGGGCACCATTTATCAAGGAGTGAGTTTTGATATAGGCTAACAAACCACCCTCTACATCAAAAGTTCTTGTTTTTGTTGGCAAAATATAACTTTTTCATCTTTCATACTGTTAACTGTATGAAATACAGAAATACTGTATTTATCTTCATGATATCCATGGGTACATTCTTCTTTTAAGTGTTGAGGAGGATATTTGCCATAGTACTTGAATTTTCTTGGCAGAAATCTGTTAGCCAGTCACCTGTTTTATCTTCTACAATGTGACCAACATTTCCAGTTATTCCATATGCTATTTTATTTCTGACTATAGCGTTCATTTTTTACAATTAGAATGATTAGAGAGGGCAAGGTTTGATAAAAACTCAAACATTTTGCAAGTATTCTATGTTGAAAGATTACAGAAACCCTGAGTCCTGAGAGACACCTATTTTTCAAATATTTTAATGAGGATTCATTTCTTCACTAATCAACAGTACTGTACCATAGCAGATTGTTCAAAAGTACAAGTTACAAAGGAGTTATATAAAGTACGATGCAATAGAAAGATTGGACTTTAGAGAATTTTAAAGTCTAAGTAATATTACAATAAATTTTTCTTCAGAATATAAAATGCATAAGAATAAAGGGCACATAAGACTGGAAATTCAAAATATTTTAATTTTCAATATTGTTTAAAATGAATTTTTCATGTTCCCTATATGACTAGAAAGTGCAAACTGATATTGGTTCTTCCTTATGCCATCTGCTTCTTTTATTACAATGAAAAGGGAGCAATATATTGAAAATAATTCCCTCCAATGCAATAGAATAAAATATGCAGAGCATCTAATTAGAGTACCATCTGCAGTAGCCATAACCTGGAAGTTTCATTGAAGGGCAGATAATCCACAGCATATTTTTGCCTGTCACTTCTAAATTCAAGAAGGAAGGAGCTGTCTCACTAATCAGGATTAATGTAAGAAATACATGTAAGAACTTTACGCAAAACATTGAAGTACCAAAAGTGGGGTATCACAGGAGGATTGCTTCTGAAATTCTCCATTCTGGATTTCCCTGTAAATATCAAAACTACAATAATTATCTGATCTTTTTGCACAGTATATGATTGGGACCAGCACCATTTGAAAATTAACCTCAGCTACCATTGTCAAATACATCATCAAACCTATAGACAGTTATTTCTTGAGTTTCTATAAACAAAAATCAGTCAATGAGTTTTGGACAATGATGCCAAGAAATGGGAACAACTAAGGAGGCAGAACTGAAGAAGCTTCTTGGATGAGAAGCAAAGCATCTTTAAGAAAAAAAACAAAGAAAGTCCAGTTGCCTCTTGAAAAAGCACCTTTGGGACAACTAAGGAGGCAGCAACTAAAATGTTAAAGGAGTAGGAAGCATTGGCATATTCTCAACCTTCCTTCTGAGGAAGGAATAACTAGCTGACTAGTATTATCATTAATCTTGTACCATCTGTAATATATGCAATTTATGGGAGGGAATGAAGTAGCAGTCTGAATAAACGTTCTGAAAGCCAGAACATTTGGTACTGTAGATGGAACTTCCCAAAGGATGACAGTACAGGGAATGCTCTATTGAAGTGATACCATATCTCAAGATCTATGAGCCGAGGTGGCGCAGTGGTTAGAGTGCAGTACTGCAGGCTACTTCAGCTGACTGCTAGCTGCAGTTCAGCGGTTCAAATCTCACCGGCTCAAGGTTGACTCAGCCTTCCATCCTTCCGAGGTAGGTAAAATGAGGACCCAGATTGTTGGGGGCAATATGCTGACTCTGTGAACCGCTTAGAGAGGGCTGTAAAGCACTATGAAGCGGTATATAAGTCTAAGTGCTATTGCTATTGCTATCTAAATATGGACACCTAACATCAAAAACGTCATCAAAAAAGCCTTCAGAGGATAAGTAGAAATGCAGAAAAAACAATTACTACCATCCTGCCTTCCATTGAGGACCTGTACACTGCACGAGTCAAAAAGAGGGCTGTGAAAATATTTACAGACCCCTCGCATCCTGGACATAAATTGTTTCAACTCCTACCCTCAAAACGACGCTATAGAGCACTGCACACCAGAACAACTAGACACAAGAACAGTTTTTTCCCGAACACCATCACTCTGCTAAACAAATAATTCCCTCAACACTGTCAAACTATTTACTAAGTCTGCACTACTATTAATCTTCTCATCGTTCCTATCACCCATCTCCACCCACTTATGACTGCATGACTGTAACTTTGTTGTTTATATCCTTACGATTTATATTGACTGTTTCCTAATATGATTTGACTGCTTATTTATACCCTATGATTATCATTAAGTGTTGTACCTTATGATTCCTGATGAATGTATCTTTTCTTTTATGTACACTGAGAGCATATGCACCAAGGCAAATTCCTTGTGTGTCCAATCACACTTGGCCAATAAAGAATTCTATTCTATTCTATTCTATTCTATTCTATTCTATTCTATTCTATTCTATTCTATTCTATTCTATTCTATTCTATTCTATTCTATTCTATTCTATTCTATTCTATTCTATTCTATTCTATTCTATTCTATTCTATTCTGTCAATTCTGAATCACTGTAAAAGAAAATCTCTGTTCCTAGGAAGTCTTATTATGTATTTATTTGGGTTCATTGATCCATTTATTTATCAAATGTGATGACAAATAATTCTGGGTGGCATACAACAAAGCTAAAAACACATAGTAAAATACTAAAACCATCAATATAATTATTATTAAAAAAATAAAAATCTATGAACTATAAAAAACTAAAAAAAGAAGGAATATTAGACAAAAAGATGTTAATAGTAATGTAGATGCCTTAGTACTTCATCATACTTCACTTCAAATTTGGATGCTTGGCAACCAGCATGTATTTACAATGTTGCAGTATCCCAAGTTCATGGGATCGCTATTTGCAACTTTTCTCGCTGGCTTCTGACAAGCAAAGAAAACTAGCACTGATGATGTTACCTACTTAGGGTAATGAAACGTCTGCAAGAAAACAAGCAAGTTCAGAGAGCACCAAGGACCCCTCATGTCAACCCTGAGCTACAAATATTCTCTTTTATTGGTACCACATATGGGTGTCAAATCTTCAGACAGTACGCAAATGGGAAGAATTTGCCTGCAGTCACACTTCCACCAAAGAACAACTTTTCTTCCTGCATGAATGCCTATGACAGCATACCCTATTTACTAGTGTCATGTACAAACCTCCAATCAACTGCACAGCTGGATAGAAAATAGACCAAGAAAGTGGGCGAAAAGTGATACAGCTCATGATCACAGATACACACCTCAGATTAAACAAATATCTGCACACCATAGCAAACCTCAAAGAACAGTTGGAACAGACCATCACACCAGAGCACGTGGAGAGACTGGCCACACTAGTACTGATTATGTTACCTAGTTAGGGTAATGAAACAGCTGCAAGAAAACAAGCAAGCTCAGAGAGCACCAAGGACCCCTCAAAGTAAATGGAGAAAGCTAGATTTGCTTAACAGTCATGTGGTTCATATAACGACTGCAATGATTTGCTTAAAAACCCTGGCAAAAAGGTCATAAAATTGTTGTTGATTCACCTAACAACCATCTTGCTTAGCAACAGAAATTCTGGTACCAATTGTAGTAATAAATCGAGGACTATCTGTAATCCCAACAATCAAATTATTCTAATGTTAAACAAGAAAATTCCACCAGGAACATGGAATAGAAGCTGATGAATTTAAATTATTCACTTGTTGCCTCTATGGCTATAATTCTATGAATCTTCATTGAAGAAGACCAGGGAGACAGTCCAAGGTCCTTTAATGAAGGCTTCGTGTATGGCTTCAAAAATCTCTCTCTTCAGCTACTGTATATGCTTGAGGAACAAAATTCAGCCAATTCTTGTTTGGAAGATATTAAAGTTTATCTGATTCTTTTTTTCAACAATACTACCATAGTATTAAAAATGTCCATGTTCCTGCAGAGTATGACATTATTTTCCAGAATCTGGGTGACTGTTGCTAACCAACTCAGTATATTTTCCTTCCTTTCTTATCCCAAAGAAGTTTCTTATACTTTCCCCTTATTTAGACATAGTTGAGCAGAAAAAAAGAAGTGAACGGATCCTTTGGTTTGTTTCATATCTGGCCTTAGGGATTGCGGCTTGTAAATTGTGAAGGCATGCCTTAAATGTAAAAACTTACACTTCTTAACCTCATTTGAAAAGGTTAGATTTAATAATTACACGTATGCTGCTCTTTTTAAAAGCAATATGCCTGGAAATACACAGAGAATTAACCAAGGAGGTCAAAGCATAAGAAAATTGGAAAAAAATCTATTTGCAAAATCTTGTTAAAAATGAAGCAAGCGATCAAAGAAATTAATTAAAAAGTTCCACAAGATGCACACTAAATCATTTTTAACAGACAGTCCAAATGTTCACAGTGTGGCACCAAACTTGTTCACTAGCACTCTTATCTTTGCATATTCTAAGCAGTAGCAGTAGTAATAGCACTTAGACATATACACAACTCCATAGTGCTTTACAGCCCCCTCTAAGCAGTGTACAGAGTCAGTACAGTGCCGCCAACAATCTGGATCCTCATTTTACCAACGTCAGAAGGATGGAAAGCTGAGTCAACCTTGAGCTGGTGAGGTTCGAACTCCTGGCAGTGAGCTGAATTAGCCAGCAATACTGCATTCTAACCACTGCCACACCACAACTCCTGGTGAGTAGGCAAGCCATGATTCAAAAGAGAGCTAATTCCAATCTCACCAGAAGGGAACCAATTTAAATTGAAAAGTGAAAGACATTCTAGGGCGAGTCAAATTTTTCAGTTTTCAATGTCCAAACATTAACATTAACATTAAGTTGTGACATGCCTTGGGGATTGTAAACCTATTTTGATTACTTTAATATAATTTAGATGTGCTTGGTAAGTAACTACATAAATATAAATTTTAAACATTTTGTTTGTTTCATTACTCACTGGAGTAATAATGCTGAACAATTTACATTGTATATAAATCATTGCATCAGCTGACATGTGTTTGTCTTTATAAACCTACAATGAAGCTGAAATGGTCTGGGCATTGAATGATAAAATGCTTCCTGCTAAAGACTAATGTTAAAACAAAGAAAGCAAGGAAAAGATCAATCAAAAATTGAGATGGATGGATATAATGCAACATTATAAAAATATTTATTTAAACTAAGATTTAAGTGATTCTATAATGGTCCAGTTATTTACTTATTTGGAAATTAAGCATTAAATAAGTGTCATTTAAATACGGGGAGATGTTATTTTGAGAAATGTCCATGCCATTTTGTTGTTGATAGTGTTTTGGAGTAGAGTGAATAAATTATATTTGTCTAGTTCCCTAAAATCACGAGATTCATCCCTTGCAAATTTATCTCCTGCTCACCAAATATATAATCTGGAAATATTCTGCCTTCAGCTGAATGATTTTCTACTCAAAACTCTGGAGATTGTTATGAATCTGTCAGTACAATTCGTAATGTGAAGCATATGTATCTGTCATGCTGTTTTCAAGTTTGAGTACAGCAATAAAAATTTTTGCAGAGTCTAAAACTTCAGGTGAAGTTGGCCTCACAGAACAAAGTGGGCCATATCTCTGTTCAGTGGCATGTTTTCAGAAAATTGTCCACTGCAAATAATAGAAACATAGACAGCCCAAAATCTGAGAAACAATTCTCACTGTAACATTGTTAGCATCAAAAAAGAAAATAAGAACAATATGGAAAATTCTCTTCTGTCGATGCTAATAAATGAAACCTCAAGGATTTGTGAGATATTGTGATGGTAATTTCCTCCTTTCTATATAGTTATTTATTAAATGTATATGCCAAGAAATGCATCTTGCCAAGAAACAACTCTAGGTGGCTTACAACCAAGAAAAGCATGATAAAATATTAAGCATTACAATAATAAATATCAACATTAAATATCAATGTTTTATTTCTCACATACCTACAGAGAGAAACATCTATACTCATGGGAGTAATTCAGTAGTTGATCAATGTTGTGACCCAGCACAGCAAACCCCCAGAAACGACACACACACACACTTGTCCAAACTAAAGAAGGTTTTATCACTAATCAAGGCTTAGTGATCATTTAAGTTCAGAGTTTCTCCCAAAGTGCTTGTTACCACTCACATAACACTTGGGCCGGGATTACAAATACAAAACAAACACAGTATGAAGCGAAGTCCTTAATTGCCTCACTTGTTGGAATTGGCCGAGAGCCCGGACTGGAGTTCGTCCAACTGATATCACCGACAGAGTAATCAGAAGCCAGGTAAAAGACACGTGTTGTTTCCAGCAAGATTGCCCTTTGTGAGTCAACCTTATATAGGCTTAGGGCGTGGCCCCTCTGCCTGCAGGTTTACCTGTGAATAGACCTCCTTCTACAAAGCCACTCTTGCTGGCTAGCTGCCCTGCTGCCCTAGCATCAATCAGAGGCTCCTCCTCTTCACTGGAGTCACTGAACTCCTGCTGGGGAGGTGCAGAAGGCCCTGATTGAGTATCGTCCTCTGGCCCTGCGTCCTCCTCGGTCTCGGACTCCGGTGCCGGAGCTACAGACTGCTCTTGCCACCCTATGGTCTGTTCTTGTTCTTCCGGATCCATGAGCAGCTGCACGGGACGGGGGCAAGCCACAACAATCAATCTTAAGTGACTCTAATATATTCCTTGCTATCTTCCATAAATGTGGGTAGAATCAGACTTATGAATTGGTTACATCAGAGGCCTATCTGTCCTGCATGTAGGAGAGAACTTGGATCTAGTGGTTAAGGCATCAGACTAGAAACTGGGAGGCTATGAGTTCTAATCTCACTTTAAGCATGAAAGCCAGCTGGATAAATGGGCCAGTCATTCTCTCTCAGTCCAACCCACCTCACAGGGTTGTTGTTGTAGGGAAAATAGGAGAAGGAAGAAGCATCAGGCACGGTCATCACCATGAGTTATTTATAAAAAATAATAAAGGCAGGATAAATAGACATAAACAAAACAAACAAACAAATAAAAATGTAAAGATAATGGAACGTCTTCTTTCAGGAGCTGCGTTCGATTGGCCATCCCTCTTTCTGCCTTTAGGAAATTTGAAATAATGTATCTCCCTGGAGTCCTGCTATGCTCCTTCATTAAGTGTGTGTGTGTGTGTGTGTGGTATTTCTGGAAGGCATGAAGGAACAACATCAGGCTAAGAGTATGCATTCCCAGCAGAGTCATCCAAGGTGTTCAAGGTCATTCTGGTTTTCCAGCTAAAGAAACAGGCTATCTGGCACGAAAAACCAGCACTATACTGTTAAATTCCAGTCAAGCTGATTTATTGCTAATAATGGCTATATTTAAGAATCTAGTCAACTAGGTCAACACTAAATAGATGCTAAGTAAGCATTAATGAATTCAAGAAGGGCTGGACCTGGACCGCTTGTGGGAACATAATGACTCCAGGCTGGTTCCTCTCTTGACTCTGCCTCAGGTTCTGCCTTTCTGTCTGCTATCCAGGAAAGTTAGAAAGCAGTGTTATAAGGAAGATGTTGGAGGCAGATGATCACTTTAGTGACAATAGCAAAGATATAATTTCATATGCACAGGAGAAGGTAATTAAAAAATGGCTCCCGTGTTTTCAGCATGATAGGAATAAGGGGAAAAAAAATCACCAACAGCAAGTTGGATTGACAATTATAATCACAATGGCTGTCATATCGGAACATCACAAGGGCTACGTTAGGGTCAGATCACCCTAAAAAGGTCTGTCTATGTATTTCCTAAGAGGCAATTGTTGCGGAGAAAAATAATTAGAGGTGACATGAATCTTGTTTCCCTGCTCTCAATTCTCAATAATAAGACCGGAGTCCAGGAAAGAATAAAAGTAATATATTGCATAACAAAAATAAGAACATCTACGTCTGTGTCTACATGGTGAAGAACAAAGAGAACAAAGGAAAGATTAACACATGCGCAGTACAGGTATCACATGAGGACTTCATATCAGTGTACAATGTCATTTCAAAATAAGAGTCCTGCTGACAAATTAAAATGAACGTAGTCACAGCAATACCTACTTGATGTCGCATAATCAATACGTATTTTTCATCAGGCCTTTAACAATGTAATTTTATTTATGCTTTATTTAGTTTTCAATTTCTAAAATGTGTTCTATATTTCAAAATCTCTTTCTAGTTCTCTCTTTCTCACACACACACACATGCACACATACAGACCTTTCTCTCTGTGCTACTTATGACCACAATTGAGCCCAAAATTTATGTTGCTAAGCAAGACAGTTGTTAAGTGAGTTGTGCCCCATTTTACGACCTTTCTTGCCTCAGTTGTTAAGTGAATCACTGGAGTGGATAAGTTAGTAACCTGGTTGTTAAGTGAATCTGGCTTCCCCATTGACTTTGCTTGTCAGAAGGCTGCAAAAGGGGATCACCTGACCCTGGGACACTGCAACTGTCATAAATATGAACCGGTTGCCAAGCATCTGAATTTTGATTACATGACCATGGGGATGCTGCAAAGGTCATCCTATGAAAAACATCATAAGTCACTTTTTTCAGTGGCGTTGTGACTTTGAACCAGGGGTCCCCAAACTTGGCAACTTTAAGACTTGTGGACTTCAACTCCCAGAATTCTCCAGCCAGTTGAAGTCCACAAGTCTTAAAGTTGCCAAGTTTGAAGACCTCTGCTTTGAACAGTCACTAAATGAACTGTTGTAAGTCAAGGACTACCTGTATTTTGCTTCTATACTCCCAAGTCTCATTTTGACATTAAGCTTGCCTTTTGTGTTTCAGACTCGATATGCAACTGTATTCAATTGTATTGTATTCATTACCTTTTTTCTTTTGTGCCAGTAACTTGTCCTCCTTTGGTTTATTTCTGTAATTTTGGCACACTGCAATTACTTTTACTTACACTGAAATCTGGAACTTCTAGCAATTTTAGATCGCAGCTTGCCATCTTGTATCCCCAGGACTGCAAAATCTCTTATCAGAGAGTCAGCAAGCACTCCAGAATTACTTTTCTGATACCAGCAGCAAATTTCCTAAAAGGTTTTACTTCTCCGTTTATGCCGCATAAAAACAATATGTAGAAATCTCAGAAGGAAAAAAAACAACATGATTTCAGTCAATGACCAGTAAATTGCAAAGTAAAACATGGTGAAAGGCAATGAGAATCCATGTAATTATGAATACAGTAATAAAATATAACACAATATTATGAGCATTAAATCTATAAAATCAATTATCTAATAAATTAAATCTAAAAGAAGTCTGCTATCCTGCTGTTTGAAAACTAATGTTTATACCAAGATGCAACTAAAATGCTAATAACAGACCATGAATACTTTGTTATAGTTAATGACCAACTAATAAACTAAAGTACAGACTAATAAAACAATTGATGGATATAAAATGCTAGGGCATTATGCTTTTGCAAACAGTCATGCAATTATCCCTTTTCTATATCTGCGGGCAATAAAACAGTGTTCTGGAACATGCAGAGACACTGTATCAATTTCATCAGATAATAAATGCCATAGATAAAATAAATGTGGATGCCCTGCAGAATGTGCTATTAATGATGTCAACTCTCTTGCAGGAATATTGCTAATGAAAGGGGCAAAATAGAAGAAAGTGAGAGTGGTTTCAGTACGAACAGTCCCATATGGGCAAAGCCATTAATTATAAGGATTTTTTTTTCTGATCCATTCTAACAAGAATCTCCTTAATAAATCATGCTAATGCCATTGCTTGCCTGTATTTGTACATTTAAATCTGCCTTAGATATTTGACTGGACTGAGATTAAAAAAATGGAACAGCTGGATAAACCCATACTGGCACAAAGTCTTTTGAGGGATTTTTTTTTAAAAAAAAGCTTTTATATTGTCTACAAGAAACCAAAGTGTAAAGTCCTCAGACTTACGCCGCTGCCAAAACCCGAGCTGACCGCAAGCTGAGCCTGATTGGCTAAGACGCGAGCAGCCGGCAAGCGGGAAAATGGGGCGTCCTGATTGGTTGCCAGTTTGACAGCTCGAGTATAAAAGGAGCTGTCAGCCGGCCGGTTGCTGCTCTCTGTTTCTCGTTGTTGCCTGTGGTGCTGAATTGAAATAAAGCGTGTTGCTGTTTGAAGAACCTCATCTCGCCTCCGTTCCTGTTAGCCCCAGGTTTCCCCAGATGAAACACTAGCGATGAGGATGGGATTTCTGACGGAACGGCTAGCAATCCCTCCCACGGAGCTGACAGGCTTTTGAGCTGAAGCACTTCAGAGCTGAGTCACTTCTGAGCTGAAGCACGCGAAGCTAAGTCACTAGCCGGGGCGACGAGAGGTCGCATGGCGCCTGCCACCCTAATCCGTCCTTGTCAGGATGGCCACCCTACCGGCATTTGCTCCTTTTGAGCCAGCTACTGAGACGTGGGACGATTACCTCACGTGTTTTGAATGCGTCCTCAGAGCAACTGACTTCACGGAGCTATCCAGCACCAGGAAGCTGGGCTATTTTTTAAGATCCTGCGGCCGTGAAATGTTTGCCACAGCGAGAGCTTTGACAGCCCTTCAGCCAGTCTACACGGTGCCGTGGGAGACGCTCCTGGAAAAGCTTAGAAACCACTACTCTCCAACACCATCGCACATCGTGAGACGGCATGCCTTTCACCTGAGGTATCAAACTGAAGGGGAGTCTGTAAACGACTATATGGCTGCCCTTCACACTGCTGCCCAAAACTGTGATTTCACAGACCTGGATGATCTATTGCTGGATCAATTGGTCTGTGGAGTTAGAGACCTCAGGCTCCAGCGTCACCTATTAGCCCGCACAGAGCTGAACCTAAAGACTGCCCTGGATGAAGCCAGGGCATCTGAACTCTCTGAGAGGTCTGCCACTGAACTCCAGAAGCACCTACCCTCCAGCTCACTGCCCAGCAGAAGCCAAGCTTTCCACCATGAGGACACAGACCTAGATGTCCCTTCAGATGAGGAGGAAGAAGTAAGCCCCCTCAAGACAGCTAGGAAGAAAACTCCAGCTACGAGATCACCTCAGACCTCTTGCCTAGGCTGTGGGGGGAACCACAACAGAGCTGTCGATGTGGTAAGAAGGGGCACCTATCCAGAGTGTGCAGAGCATCCATGCCAGCCATGGAAGGGCCACCTGAACCTGTCTATCAACGTAAGCCCTATCGCAAGCCACCAAACCGCAGGGAAGACTATTTCTCAGTCACTAGAGCCAACAGCCCTCTCACAATGGCAGTCAGTCAAGCCTCTGAAACCACCTCCTCTCGTAAACTGTACCTCATGGTGAAGATTGAAGGCAAGGCCTGCAAAATGGAGGTTGACACAGGATCCTCCAATTCCCAAATTCTTGGGCCATGATAAATCAACTGATGCCACACTTCAACAAGCAAATTCTCCAACCTTGCCTCATCGCTCTCAAGGACTACCAGGGCAAATTGATTCCAACGGTCGGCTGCGGGTCATTCCAGGTCTCTCACAAGGCCTTCTCAGGCTGTCTGCCACTCATCGTGGTGAATGGACAGTTACCAACACTGCTGGGCCTCGACTGGTTCTCTGCCCTAAGCCTCACAGTGTCTGGCATCCACTCGACCACCCCCGACGCGTTTGACAACCTTGCTTCCGAATTCGCAGACGCGTTTGACGGCGGCCTTGGTAACTATACGGGGAGCCCCATTTCCTTTAATTTAGACCCCCAGGTGGCCCCAATTAGATTAAAACCCAGGCGGGTACCTTTAGCCCTCCGCCCCAAGGTTGATTTGGAATTAGATAAGCTGATTGCCCAAGGGGTATTAGAAGCAGTGGACCATTCCAAATGGGAGACCCCCATCATTATACCCTTGAAACAGGATGAGTCTATCAGGATCTGTGCAGATTACAAGGCAACCCTCAATAAGCCCCTTCAGGCAAACCCATACCCAGTGCCAGTGGTGCAGCACCTCCTGCATTCCTTGGACCAGGGATCTGTATTTGCTAAACTGGATCTCGCCCAAGCTTATCAGCAGCTTCTGGTGGATGAGGCCACTGTCATGGCCCAAACCATCGTCACCCACCAGGGCGCTTTTAAGTGCAAGCGTCTCCAATTTGGAGTTAATGTGACCCCTGGCATCTTCCAGTGCCTCATGGAACGACTGCTCCAAGGGTTGCAGGGGGTGGTGCCGTATTTCAATGATGTACTCTTCTCTGCCACCTCTCAAGCCAACCTCCTCTCTAAATTAAGGGCTGTTCTCCTACACTTTTAGACAAGCTGGCCTTAAACTACGCAAGGATAAGTGTAAGATTGGGGTACCCAGGGTCGAATTTCTGGGGTTCCTAATTGATGCCTCCGGCATCCGCCCAACCCCGTCCAAAGTGGAGGCTATTAAGAATGCTCCTACCCCTGTGTCTAGGGCTCAGCTGCAGGCTTTCTTGGGCCTGCTCAATTTCTATGCTATCTTCTTGCCTTATAAGGCTTCTGTGGCTGAGCCATTACACAGGCTTTTGGACGCAAAGGCTGCCTGGCACTGGGGTCCACCTGAAGCCAAGGCTTTCCAGGCAGTTAAGGACTTGTTAACCTCGCAGGCTGTCCTCGTGCAGTACAGTGACAGCTTGCCCTTACTATTAGCTTGCGATGCCTCGTCCTATGGGGGCTGTACTTAGTCACATCTTGCCCAATGGCTCTGAGGCCCCTATAGCCTATTACTCCAGAATAGCAATAGCAATAGCACTTAGACTTATATACCGCTTTACAGTGCTTTACAGCCTCTCTAAGCGGTTTACAGAATCAGCATATTGCCCCCAACAATCTGGGTCCTCATTTTACCCACCTAGGAAGGATGGAAGGCTGAGTCGACTGAGCCAGTCAGGATTGAACTCCTGGCAGTGGGTAGAGTCATCGTGCAATATTCTAATCATTGCCCACCATTGCAAGGAAGGAAGGAAGGAGAAAAGGGAGCGTGAGAAAGAAAGAAAAGGAAAGAAAAAA
>QLTV01001179.1:23003-37643 GCA_003457575.1 Thermophis baileyi | reverse complement strand
ATTGCGTTTATTTAGTATCCTATGACTTATCACTGAGTGTTATATCTTATGATTTGTGATGATTGTATTTTATGATTACAATCAATGATTATCACTTGTTGCTTGCAGGTACACTGAGAGCTTATCTTTTATGTACACTGAGAGCATATGTCCAATCACACTTGGCCAATAAAGAATTCTATTCTATTCTATTCTATTCTATTCTATTCTATTCTATTCTATTCTATTCTATTCTATTCTATTCTATTCTATTCTATTCTATTCTATTCTATTCTATTATTTGCAGCAATGACTTGGTGGCCCACAAAGTTCGCACTGAGATGCTGGGATAGTAGATGACATCCCAGAGGCTAATATACGTCCTCATAAATTGATTTTTATACCTGGCCATGTCTATCATGGCAACCATTTTGTGAATCAATAAGAATCCCAAAGCTGTTATTTTGTGCACTTGCCACATAATCTCGAATTTCTAAATGTGCTGAGAGCTATATTTTAAAAAGAAATCCTATTGTCTGACTGCTTTAAGCTGTTAACTGAGCAGTTACTGGGAACACTTAGTGTAGTACACTTCAATGTTTCCTTGGACCCATATTTCTCTATGGGTCTTTGCTACCCAGTATTTTATCCTTAGTTGATAAAATGTAGAGTGTCTGTCTTTCTTTTTACTAAAATTGAAATCTATGTCAGGCTACAGTTATTTCAAAACATTGCTGATCCAATTGCAAAAAAATTAACACAATTAAGTTACTAGCAAATGGGGAAAAAATTAACACAATTAAGTTACTAACACATTTCTCCTAAAGACTTGTAGCACAATTAATTAACAAATCTATCTGATTCACGTAGTATGTTCTTAAGAAGGAAACACTATATTCTCGTTTTAAAAATAATATATATTTATGTTAAACATTTTTTATCAATATCTAATGCATAAGGATATTTATAAATGTAGTGGGGCTGTATTACTATTATCCTTCTCATCTTTCCTATTACCTTCTCCAATTGGTATCTTTGATTATTACTTAGTTGTTTGTATGTACACACTGAGACCTTGTGCATTGGAAACATATTCCGGATGTGTCTAATCACACTTGGCTAATAAAATATATTGTATTCTATTCTATGTTTCCTTGGTAGATAAAATGATACTTAAAATATCTGGAATATTACAGTGTTTTATTACTTTTGTTATCTTCTGCTTATCCAATAAATACCAATTATATTTTGTTCTTGATTCTGATTCTATTGATATACGGTATGTCACCAGATATACAGATATACTCAGTAAAGGACCTTGGAGTACTCATCTCTAATGATCTAAGTGCCAGAGCCCACTGCAACAGCATAGCTAAGAAGGCATTAAGAGTGGTTAACCTAATCTTGCGTAGCTTCTTCTCTGGTAACATTGTCCTCTTAACCAGAGCATACAAAACATTTGCTAGACCAGTTCTTGAATACAGCTCATCTGTCTGGAACCCACACTACTTATCAGACATTAACACAATTGAGAATGTCCAGAGATATTTCACTAGAATAGTATTACATTCCTCTGTTCGCAACAGAATACCTTATGCAACCAGACTTGAAATGTTGGGACTAGAAAACTTAGAACTACGCCGCCTTCGAGCTGACCGAAGTGTACTTCAGCAACAGAGTTGTCAATGCCTTGAATTCACTACCTGAGTCTGTTGTTTCTTCCCCAAACCCCCAAAACTTTAACCTTAGATTATCTACCATTGACCTCACCCCATTCCTAAGAGGTCTGTAAGGGGCGTGCATAAGCGCACAATCGTGCCTACCGTCCCTGTCCTAATGTACCCATATATTCATACTTCTTGTACTCATAATCATGCTTGTACTATTATATATATATACAATCATGTTTATACTTTGTCTATACTTTGCTTGTAATCATATATGCTTGACAAATAATTAAATTAAATTAAATTAAATAGGAGGCAAGAGAATGGTTTTCCATCAAACTAACTCTTGTTCCTTTCTTTATCTTGCATTTGGCTTATATGACCAAATGATTTTTCTAGGAAAATCTGTTTATTAATATTTTCCAGATAGTGCACTTCTTTTTCATTTCTAGTAGACTTTTTTTTTATTTTGTAAAAATGATCCTGGAAGAACTTTCATAACAGTCAAATCTGTTTTGCCCTTTCCATTTCATTTATTTTCCATAGTCCTCTGTTACCTCACATATAGGAACCACTGAGCATATTCAGTACTCACCAGGCTGTTTTTGGACATGTTCCTTACTTGGATCCTTCCCCCCCCCAATTGTTTTCATACTGTGACAAACTTTTAAGTTATTGATCCTTGCATTTTCTTCCTATAGATTGCCCCATTGTTGCTATCTAAGAATTGATTCCTTTGGGCATTCAGAATCAGAGGAAATTCATCCATGTGAATATAGCAAGTGGAAAGCCTTTATTCATACAATTGTGCCTATGTTTGCTTCTGTATGAGTGAAGTTCATGTATTTCAGAATTCTTGCTTGTTGGAAAACCAACAGGCTTATAATTTCCTCTCTGCAGTGATTCTGATTTTATTTGATTGAAATATGTAGGTGAGCTTTAGCATGATAACAGTAGCAGATGTATCAGTTGTACCTAAAATGAAGTTTGAGATAATTCCTTCTTTTTAAGGCAGTACAATACTTATACAAGAAATTTATTATGGAATTTTGTCTTTTGACATCATTGTGGCTCTTGGAACAGTTTCTAAGTTTAGAGGACAATAAACCTGAAGTGCTAATCCAAAACTAAAAAGGAATCACAATCTTTATATGTCTGAATTTCAAGTTACGGTGTCACTTATTGTTTGATGGCATGCAGTGAGAAATAGTTCAGATGTTTCAATCCAGAACTGATGGTTCTCTGATTATGACTTGCTACTGTATTCTCATTTCTTCTGGGTCAAATATTGCTCTTACAGATTTTATATGTGATGAGTCAGAAGGAAATGTGCTAGAATAAAAGGACATCTAAGCTAGAATTAATTATCAATCTTCCCATATAATCAAATTCTCTTTAAAATAAATGGTCTTTCATCTTTTATTTTCAATCATAAAACATCAATACGATAAAAATGCCTGTAATATTTGCTTTGCAGGAGCAAATTACCATGACCCAGAAAGTTGTATTTATGAGTAGAGTTTTAGTGATTCAATATTCCTCACTACTAAACTATAGTACTTTCTTATATAGAGAGCTATTCAGACAAATACAGCTATAATTCCCCTTTAAAATGCTGAATATAACTATAACTGAAAAAGAAGGGGCAAGGGGCATTCCACTGAGAACACAAAGCATGGGTTATATCTTTCTTTCTCCTAAGTCCAAAAGAGCATAGGCATTGGAAAGTGCTTATAATGTTATATTATTCATAGCTTTGGTATCATACTATGAACTGCCCTGAGTCACTGGAAGCATAGTAATGAATAAATTATTGCATAAATAAGTAAGCTTTATAAACCAGCTCACTTGGGGAAAAAAAGGAATGAATCAGCCATGATTTAATTCAGTTAATAGTTCATGATGAGTTATTGATGTCAAGCAAATCCAATTCCATCATTTAACTGAATGGGGACAACCCACAACCTGTAAGCCATGTATTGACTAATAGTTTATTTGTGTGTGTGTTGTCCCCTGAAGCCTTTTACAAGATAATACCACTGAAGTGAATAATAGTATTTTGGCTTGGCTTGGCTTGGCTTGGCTTGGCTTGGCTTGGCTTGGCTTGGCTTGGCTTGGCTTGGCTTGGCTTGGCTTGGCTTGGCTTGGCTTGGCTTGGCTTGGCTTGGCTTGGCTTGGCTTGGCTCGGCTTGGCTCTGCCTTGCCATGCCATGTCATGCCATGCCATGCCTTGATATGACTTGACATATCTTGACATGTTTTGCCATATCTCGCCATGCCTTGCCTTTCTTCTTCCTGGACTGCCTACGGCTTTTCTGAGCCATCCAACTTTAGGTAGCTCCATTGGGATGATAAAAGAGGAAATGGCTATTTATTTAATGTGCAACAATTGTGTTTTGACTGCTAACTATGGGTAAAGACATTTCCTATATCTATAGGTGGGAAGGGATTATCACTAGTTGCTCCATCTCAGGTTGCAAAATGTCTGTGGTAGTCCACATTAGGGCTGTGAGGCACTTTGATTTCAAAACAAAAAGGGCTTCATAATGTGCAGAATCCATGTAGGGGCAACTACATACAGTACATGGGAGTCTGATATGAAACATGTCTGGAATTCCTTAAATCAAATCATTTTTTTTCTGGGGATGTCAGCTGGCTTCAGGAATTGCGGGGATCCCTTATTTCCAACAGGACTTTTTGACTTTAGAATAGAATAGAATAGAATTCTTTATTGGCCAAGTGTGATTGGACACACAAGGAATTTGTCTTTGCTCTCAGTGTACAGTGTACATAAGGAGAATAAAATACATTCATCTAGAATAAAAAGATACAACACTTAGTGATAGTCAAGGTTACTAATAAGCTATCAAATCGTACTAGGAAACAAATAAAAACAATATAAATTGAAAGATACAAGCAACATGGTTATAGTCATCAGTGGGAAGAGATAGGTACTAGGAAGGATGAGAAGAATAATAGTAATACAGTCTTAGTAAATTATTTGACAGTGTTGTGGGAATTAGTTGTTAAGCAGAGTGATGGCATTCGCGAAAAAACTGTCCTTGTGTCTAGTTGTTCTGGTGTGCAGTGCCCTATAGCGTCGTTTTGAGGGTAGGAGTTGAAACAATTTATGTCCAGGATGTGAGGGGTCTGTAGATATTTTCACAGCCCTCTTTTTGACTCATGCAGTATACAGATCCTCAATGGAAGGCAGGTTGGTAGCAATTGTTTTTTCTGCAGTTCTAATTATCCGTTGAAGTCTGTTTGGTTGTGTCTTGTTTGGTTGCAGAACCAATCCAGACAGTTATGGAGATGCAGATGTTTACGTTTGAAGTGCTCCATTACACAGGTAGTCCTCGACTTAAGACCACAATTGAGCCCAACATTTCTGTTGCTAAGCACCCACAGTCAGTTTAATTGAGTTTATCCCCATGTTACAACCTTTCTTATCACAGTTATAAAGTGAGTCACTTCACTTGTTAACATGGTTGTTAAGTGAATCTGGCTTCCCCATTGACTTTACTTGTCAGAAGTTTGCAAAAGGTGATCACCTGACCCCGGGACACTGCAACCATCATAAATACGAGTCAGTTGCCAAACATTCTGAATTTTGATCACATGACCATGAGGATGCCACAATGGTTGTAAGGGTGAAAAATGGTCCTAAGCAATGTTCCCTGTAACAGTAGAAAACACCATGCGGCAGTTAGAAACTGGCGCGCGGCGCTCTCTTTTCAGGTGCGCGGGCGCGCAGGCGTGCAGCCTCTGCCATTAGAAAACACCGCGCGGAAGTTGGAAACTACCGCGCGGCGTTCTCTCGTTGTGTGCGCGGCCGCGTGGCCGCGTGGCCGCGTGGCCGCACGGCCGCACACCTTAGAGGGAACAGTGGTCATAAGTCACTTTTTCTATGCCATTGTAACTTCAAACTGTCACTAAATGAACTGTTGTAAATCAAGGACTACCTGTACCAACCTCACGCTTTATAGTCCCAAAGGTGCTTTTTCAGGAGGCAACTAGACTTTCTTGTTTTTTTCTTTTGAAGACGTCTCACTTCTCATTCAATAAGCTTCTTCAGCTCTGACAGGATAGTGGGGAATGGAAGGATTTATATCCCTTGCAGGCAGCTGGTAATCTGCATCTTTTTAGAGGGTCGTTGAAGCAGGGGTGAAATCCAGCAGGTTCTAACAGGTTCTGGAGAACCGGTAGTGGAAATTTTGAGTAGTTCAGAAAACCAGTAGCAGAAATTTTGAGTAGTACGGAGAACTGGCAAATACCACCTCTAGCTGGCCCCAGAGTGGGTGGGAATGGAGATTTTGCAATATCCTTCCCCCAGGAGTGGGGAGGGAATGGGGATTTTGCAGTATCCTTCCCCTGGAGTGGGGTGGGAATGGAGATTTTTGCAGTATCCTTCCCCTGCCACGCCCACCAAGCCACGCCCACCAAGCCACACCACGCCCACCAAGCCACGCCCACAGAACCAGTAGTAAAAAAAATGGATTTCACCACTGCGTTGAAGCACTTCTCACCATTCAGTCAGAACTGAAGAAGCTTCTTGGATGAGAAGTGAAACATCTTCAAAAGAAAAAACAATAAAGTCCAGTTGCCTCCTGAAAAAGCACCTTTGGGACAACCATGACCTGGATGACTGACAATCTGTACAGACCTCATCCTTTATAGGAAATTCTGCAGAGGAAATGCACTGTAATTCTGCCCCCCCCCCCAAAAAAAAACAGTTTATCGGCATATTTGGAGACAGAGGTTTGACAGAGTTTGAGATTTTCTTCCAAAAGGGCAAGGAACTTTTTGTCACAAGATGAAACTGAACTTGTAACAGTTGTAGATAGAAGCATTTCTGGAAATGTATCATTTGGTGACATTTTTTAAAAGGGGGGAAAAAAACCTCTGTTTTTCTGTACCATACATATAAACTTTGATTTTTAAAGAAGAGGCAAATCACTTATATATTTACTCATGCTCCAAAAAGCATGCAAATTCTATGTTTTGGTGCTAGGACTCAATTACTCTGCAACATAAAGAATAAACAGATTTGATAGATTCTCATATTGGTGTGACAACCTCTTTTTGTGCACATACACACTTCTTTTAGACTTTTGGCCTTAATTCTCTTCCACTTCAGACATTTAGCACACTGAAATTTCAGTACTATATGAGTGATGAATAAAGTTTATGATTTTTTTTAAAAAAAATCTGAGCCTTTAAATCTGACAGCCGTCCTTTGGAACTGTATTTATGGTATGCTATTTTATTTTCTTGTATTTTGCAATTTAACCAAAAGTAAAACTAGTAGAATAATTACTTGGGCTTATTAGAACATCACATTTTGAAAAAAAAAACCACCATGTCTTCTGCTTGTTAATTCTAAAAATCTAATTAATTCCATTCAAACAAACTCAACCTCCTGCAAAATCAATCCTGTGCCTGTTTAGTCACAAACGCGAGATTAATAACATTTTGGATTTAAATATGTTGCTTGCTGCCTTGAGTTACTCAGTTGGACAGAAAGGCGAGACATAAATCAGATCAATCAGCCCAAGTAAATCTCCATGTTGACTTACGTGAAACCTTTTGATAAATCAGATGGTAGTTCCAATGGCTCTCTTCCCTCACTTCTGTGCCAGCATGTTTTAGACAGAGGAGAGAGAGAGAGAGTTGGAGATTGTGTCCAGAATCGGAAAACAAAAAGTGAACAGAAGCCTTTGAAAAGAACTGAGGTGTTGTGAAGCTGACCGGCTGTGTTTAAAAGGATAAATTTAGCTAATAGTGTGGGTCTAGGGGTCTGTCCGTAGTATGTTTACTTGCTTACTAAGGAAGTAGTCAAAAGGACTTTCAGTTGTAGATGCTCCTAGGGCAGGGGTGGGTTCCTCCCGGTTCGTACTGGGTCGCACAAACCGGTAGCGAGGCGCTGGTGACGTCATGATGGTGTCGTGGACCCGCCTTGGTCGGTGCCGGTCTGTGGGCGTCACCATTTTTTTCTGTGAATTTTTGGTGGCTTTTTAATGTTTTGGGCTGTTTGTGCTCTGCTGCTGCTTTGGAAAGGGGCCTCCCACCTGCCCTCGGGTGAAGGCTGCCCTTTATTCTTCGCCCGAAGCACAGCTGATCAGCTCCTCAGCTGTGTTTCGGGCAGATTACAGTGACTGAGCATGCGCGGACACAGAATTGCACCGGGGGAGCGCGCGCGTAACCCTAAGCCACGCCCACAGAGTGGTAGTGGAAATTTTCGGAACCCACCCCTGTCCTAGGGAATTGCAGACAGGCATAAACTTATGACCACAACTGAGGCCAACATTTCTGTTGCTAAGCCAGACAGTTGTTAATTGAATTTTGCCCCATTTTACGACCTTTCTTGCCACAGCTGTTAAGTGAATCATTGCAGTTGTTGAGTTACTAACATGGTTTTTAAGCGACTCTGGCGTCCCCATTGACTTTGCTTGTCAGAAGGCTGCAGAAAATGAACACATGACCCCGGGACACTGCAACCGTCATAAACATGAGTCAGTTGCCAAGCGTCTAAATTTTGATCGCGTGACCATGGGGATCAAGTGACTTTTTACAGTGCCGTTGTAACTTTGAACGGTCAGTAAATGAACTGTTGTAAGTTGAGGACTACCTGTTGTACTGCCAACAGGCCAATCCCAGCCAGCAGTTTCAGAAAAAGACTCAACTAAAGTGTATTTCATGGTGCAAGGAACTGCCAACCGTTTATTTCTGCTTGCACATGGAAAGTTAAATTCCATGTAATTGGAATTATTTAGCGAACATTTCAATAAATCATGGATCTAAGGAATGAACATGTTACGACAGGACAGTGCAACTGGACTTGAATCTGGATTTCAGTCAGAACCCATGAGCAAGCATTTATATATTTTTTCATGTCAGTAATAACTCTTTAATATGGAATTCATAGACTTAAAATATCAAGAATATTTTGGTAGTGTTAACTAGAGCATACTTAAGTGTATGTCTTCTATTGCCATGCAAGAAAGATTGAGTGGACATGTGTTGTGATTTAATGTTATACTATTTAATGTTTTAAATAGTATATTTAATAGTAGATTTAATAGTAGATTTAATGTTATACAAGCACACAATAGATACAAACTTAATGTAAACCGCTCCAAACTCGACAGCAGAAAATACGACTTCAGCAACAGAGTGATCAATGCCTGGAATTCACTACCTGACTCTGTGGTTTCTTCCCCAAACCCAAAAAACTTTAACCTTAGACTGTCTACTGTCGACCTCACCCCATTCCTAAGAGGTCTGTAAGGGGCGTGCATAAGCGCACCGGCGTGCCTACCGTCCCTGTCCTACTGTCCTATTGTCCTCATCTATCTGTATTCACTTTGATTATGTTTATGTTTATACCTATACCTGCTATCTTGTACATGTTTGACAAACAAATAAATAAAATAAAAATAAATATTTAAAACTGGTGGTAAATGCTTTGTTTTTTCCTGGTGGTATAAAATTAGACAAGCAGTTAGCAGCACTACTCTGCTGGATCACAAATCTATAAAAGCAGCAAGTGTTACTCATGAGACTTAGATGTAGTTTATTAAAAGCTTCTTGGTGGATGGATTCATTTGGTCCATGGGCATTCCCCCATTGCTTTCCTGATTAGAGAATGCCATATGTATTTACAAATGTAGGCTAAAAGTACATTAGCAGGGGGCTATTAAAAATGTATATATTCCTTAATATTCTACCAACTGTGGAGCTTCTTCTATCTCCTTTTTCTAATGAACATTGGTGTCCTGAGGCAACCACGAAGAACTTAATGATCAGACAATTTTAATTCATTTCTCTGTGTTGGAATAATAAAACAAAGAAGAGAATCTTGTGTAAATAAATAGCACTTACTCTCTTCACATAACGGTACACCTGGTTGATTAAGATATAATTTGCTTCTGTGGTTATGAACACTGAGTTTGTAATGATTGTTTTCTGATTGGGCTCTCCATGGCAGACCCATCCATTTGGTGAAGGCAAGGGAACCCGTTCTTAATCCCACCCACCCTGCCATGCTACAAACATTCACTGCAAATTTTTCCATAAGTGAAAAATAGGGGTAGGAAGGAGTATTAGGTATGTTTGCTTCCTTGAGTTATTTATAAAAATAATCAATGTGTGCAAAATAAATATATAGATACGGAAGGAAGGAAGGAAGGAAGGAAGGAAGGAAGGAAGGAAAGAAAGAAAGAAAGAAATGTAAGAGTGCTGAACTTTGACAGCAAAACAAAAGTATTTGATGTGAAGTTTTCACTTATATACTTCTTATACAAACAAAATGCACCTACCATATTGAATCAGTTATAACCATTTCTGATTTTATAGACTGGACAAGCAGTATGTTGTGTGTTATATATTGTCTATTGAGCGGACAGGGGGGGGGGGCTTGTCACCTTCAAAAATACCTTCCAATTGTGTTGCTGAAATCCAATTTTTTTAAAAAAAATTATTAGAGAAAGAAAATTAGAGAAAAACTGAAGGTTTCAAGGTGATATGTATGCAGACTTTCTTGTCAAAATTACACATTCATGCAGGAGCAGATTAAAGGGGATTTATAAGGAATCATATAAAAGTAACACAGACTATCTTTGATGCCATAAGGCCCTATTCCATTTACACTATGTTTGGAGATGCTAGAACCCTAATATAGGCATAGGAAATTAGGACATTTTAATGTGTTGTGTAGAACTGCCCCAGCTTGTATCTTTTGTATATGCTAAAATGAGATGGTAGTGAAAGGTTGTCACTGATTATTTAGTTAATATATAGTTTTAGTTGTTTAATTAGAACAGAAACAAGAAGGAATGTTTGCAAGACATTGTGATACTGACACTCAATAAAACTGAATGGAATGGCTGCTACATAATGATTTGCCAAATGCCCTATATTTAATTTGGCAAGTTGTTGAGATGCAGTGTTTGGCAAATTGTGAACAAGACAGACATTTATGCCAATTATACCATCTTGTTTGCTGTTATAATTTCTGCAGCATCTGAAGGCTGCTATATGGATTGAAAGCAAAGCACAATAGTGAACTGGAATTGAAATATTTCATTTTATGTGACTTCCCTTTTACATCTGTATTAACTTAATCTTGTGCTTGGCTATAAAAGAAGACCCACAAAACCTAAGAGCAGAATTCTGTGGTAATCATGCACACATGCATGCGCGCACACACATAAACACCTCTATAGAATAGAATAGGATAGGATAGGATAGGATAGGATAGGATAGGATAGGATAGGATAGGATAGAATAGAATAGAATAGAATAGAATAGAATAGAATAGAATAGAATAGAATAGAATAGAATAGAATAGAATAGAATAGAATAGAATAGAATAGAATAGAATAGAATAGAATAGAATTCTTTATTGGCCAAGTGTGATTGGACACACAAGGAATTTGTCTTTGGTGCATATGCTCTCAGTGTACATAAAAGAAAGGATACATTTGTCAAGAATCATGAGGTACAACACTTAATGATTGTCATAGGGTACAAATAAGCAATCAGGAAACAATCAATATTAATATAATTCGTAAATATACAAGCAACAAGTTTACAGTCATACAGTCATAAGTGGGAGGAGATGGGTGATAGGAACGATGAGGGATAATCTATAGAGGGATAATGTTCTAATAAATAATGTGTTCATTATTTTCAGTCTAGGTTTTATGTTCAAATGACATCATTTCAAGGCTGGCTCAGCCAGCCAGTTTGGGGAATGTCTTGATTGGGTAGATTTATCATTATCATTGTTATTATTTGGAAGAGATAGACGCACTTGTAACATTTTCCATCTTAGCTGCCCAAATGGCTTGATCAGGGGGGGATAGGACATTTATTGCAGAACAGAAAAATGTCATGAGTTGGCTTTGCTCTTATGTTAAATATGTGTCTAGCTTTAACTTAATAAAGAAGAAGATCATCTCTATTAGAATTACTGGGAGATCTGTCAGATGAAATTCATTTCATCCAAAATGGTAGAGTCCCTGAAGATCTGTGTCTAACACATTCTTTTGCTGTCTATTTAAGCTACTAGTGAGTATTCAATCACTTTACAACAGGGCTGGCAAACGCGCATCACCATGGCGGCATCACGTGATGTATCGTGACTTTTTCCCCCATCGCTAAACCGGGTGTGGGCGTGGCCAGCGTGTGACGCATCTGGCCCATGGGCCCTGCTCTACAACATGGTAGCTACCCATTTCCATGGACGCTATTATTCCTTTCCATTTCTTGGGCTCTAGTTGAGCACACACAGGTAGTCTTTGTTTACTGACTGCCTTGTTTAGTGACCATTCACTCTTGTGATGGTGATAAAAAAGTAACTTTATGACCAATCCCTGCATTTATGACCTTTTCAGGTCTGCAAAGCAAAGGAAAGCTGAAGTAAGATTGTAAGCATAGTTGCAGTTTCGCTTGGTGACCACTTCACTTAACAACTGAGTTGCTGGCCCCAGTTGTTGACTAATTATAGTTACCAATTTGCCATTGCCATTCTGTGGCCAGCTGCCTATTTCTAAAAAAAAATCACATTTTATTTACTTTTATTTCCAGTTCGAAGATTTCAAATTTTCCTTCATTCGAGCTTCTCACATTCCATATTCCAATTATACATCCTTATAAAATGAGAAGGCCGTTTTCTATTCTGACACTCTCAGTAACCACACTTCTTTCTGATTTTGAATTGTCTTTTGAATTACAGACATGGTTGTGAAAGTTTTATAGTCTTTTCCAGTAACTGTAGGAGTTTCTTCTGACCCAGGAAGTCTTATCATCTGCTACCCAATTTGCATGCATTTTTTCAGCCATGTTTATAATTTTCAGTATCAATAATACAAATGTTAAAAGTAGACATCTTCTAGGTATGTTATGGAGTTCTTAGTCCTGAGAGGTTAGCTCATACAGGCAAGGCATCACTTGTCCTCCCAATGTTGAGAATTACTCTTAGCTTTTTAAAAAAAAAATATTTTCTGATCAACCCTCTGGAGAGGCGTCCATTTTTAAAAATCAGTGTTTTAGTTTAAAAATTTCAGGTACAGTGTTGGATGAACATACTGACACCTCTCTTAGTAGCTCTGTTTCAGTCCTGTTGGCAATCATCTTCTGCATTTCTTATTAAAGGAAGTAATAATAAAACCCAAAGATTCCCCCCCCCTCAGATTTCAAAATGCATTCTCTCAGAAAGGTTTTGCCTACAGCTGACTTAAAACTATGGCATTCAAAATATTATTAACCGAGATAGGGAATAGGAATAAAGAGGAAGGGAATTCAGATTGGGGTTGTGATAAGCAGGGGGAGCTGTGGTGGGTGGTACTGACTGTATAGACTATATTAAGGGAAGAGGATTGGGTCCCTGAGACCAATTCCTACTCTGGACTCTTTAATTTAGAAAAGTAGTTTATAAGATCCTCAGAGTCCCTCATCTGCAATTGTTATTGTGGAATGCCATAATCTTATCATGGAAAAGAAGGCCAACATGGAAACCACTTACTGAACATCAGTAACTGTCAGAAAGACACTTGCAAGTAAGGAAGTTAAAGATGAAACTGTCCTAATAACTAGGGCCAATGTGAGTGAAGGAAAAAGAAAAGTCAATGGACTGCATCTCTAATGGAATGGTATCATGATGTAAATGGGGGGATATTATTGTGCAACATATAGGTAGTGCTCAATTTATACCGCAATTGAGGCCAAAATTGCTGTTGTTAAGCAAAACAGTTTTTAAGTGAGTTTTGTTCTATTTTACGACCTTTCTTCAAATGCTTGCTTCAAATGATCTTGCTTCAAATGCTCTACTATCATCCCAGTGCCGAAGAAACCCTCCATCCAGGAACTGAATGACTTCAGACCGCTTGCTCTAACATCTGTAGTTATGAAGACCTTTGAAAGACTAGTGCTCGGTCACCTGAGAACCATCACGGATCCGCTGTTAGACCCCTTGCAATTTTCCTACCGAGCAAATTGCAAATCTCGACTGCAGAAAATACGATTTCAGCAACAGAGTGATCAATGCCTGGAATTCACTACCTGACTCTGTGGTTTCTTCCCCAAACCCAAAAAACTTTAACCTTAGACTGTCTACTGTCAACCTCACCCCATTCCTAAGAGGTCTGTAAGGGGCGTGCATAAGCGCACCAGCGTGCCTACCGTCCCTGTCCTACTACCTATTGTCCTCATCTATCTGTATTCACTTTGATTATGTTTATGTTTATACCTATACCTGCTATCTTGTACATGTTTGACAAACAAATAAATAAATAAAATAAAAATAAAAATAAATAAATAGATCGACAGATGATGCTGTTAATATGACTCTGCACCAGAGGTGGGTTCCTACCGGTTCGGACTGGTTCTATAGAACTGTTAGTAACATGGCGGCATGAGTCGCTACAACTGGTAGCGACCCATGCCTGCCATGCCGCCGAGTCGGTTCTCTCAGCGGTGCCATAGGCGCCGCCATCTTGTTTTTTGCTTCTGTGCAGAAACCTTTTTTAAGCACTGCGCATGCGCGTGCATGCATGCAAAGCATGCACGCGCCACGCAGCACATCACTGAGCGAACCAGCAGCAAAGAAAAGAAGAACCCACCCCTGCTCTGCACTACATCCTACAATATCTTGAATCTCCAAAGATCTATGCAAGGGTCCTCCTTGTAGATTTCAGCTCAGCATTCAATACCATCATTCCGGACATTCTTCTAACTAAACTAAACCAGCTAGAGGTACCTGAACACACTTGTAAAAGGATCATAAGCTTCCTAACAGACAGGAAGCAGCAGGTGAAGCTAGGCAAAATCACATCAGATACCTGCACAATTAGCACAGGAGCCCCCCAGGGCTGTGTGCTCTCTCCACTTCTCTTCTCTCTGTACACCAATGACTGCATCTCAAAAGATCCCTCTGTTAAAATACTGAAGTTTGCAGATGATACAACAGTGATTGGTCTCATTCAAGACAATG
>QLTV01001179.1:7615-22590 GCA_003457575.1 Thermophis baileyi | reverse complement strand
CTGCTAAACAATTCCCACTACACTGTCAAATTATTTACTAAGACTGTATTACTATTATTCTTCTCATCCTTCCTAGTACCTATCTCTTCCCACTTATGACCATAACCATGTTGCTTGTATCTTTCAATTTATATTGTTTTTATTTGTTTCCTAGTATGATTTGATAGCTTATTAGTAACCTTGATGATCACTAAGTGTTGTATCTTTTTATTCTTGATGAATGTATTTTATTCTCCTTATGTACACTGAGAGCATATGCACCAAAGACAAATTCCTTGTGTGTCCAATCACACTTGGCCAATAAAGAATTCTATTCTGTTCTGTTCTGTTCTATTTTATTCTTTCTTGCCACAGTTGTGAAGTGAATCACTGCAGTAGTTAAGTTAGCAACACAGTTGTAAAGTGAATCTGGCTAACCCACTGACTTTGCTTGTCAGAAGTTCGCAAAGAGGATCACATGACCCCGGGATACTGCAATTGTCATCAGTATAAACCAGTTGCCAAGCATCTGAATTTTGATCCTGTGACCATAGGGATGCTGCAATGGTTGTAAGTGTGAATGTGTGAAAAATGATCATAAATGCCGAGGTGCCGCAGCAGTTGGAATGCAGTATTACAGGTGAATTCTGCTGACTGTCAGAAGTACAATCCTGACTGGCGCAAGGTTGACTCAGCCTTCCATCCTTCCGAGGTTGGTAAAACGAGGACCTAGATTGTTGGGGTCAATATGCTGATTTTGTAAACTTCTTAGAGAGAGCTGTAAAGCACTATGAAGTGCACCACATGCCCCATCCTGCAGCTCCACCCCACCACCGTCACTAATCACAAGCCATGATTACCAGCTGCTCATTACAAGTCACTAATTACTAGTTACATGCAAAAGCTCAGTTGCCTCTTGATCATTACAAGACACTAATTACTAGTTTCATTCAGTAGCTCAGTTGCCTCCTGTGTCTTTCGCTATGATAGAGTCCATCGTGCATGCCTCTGATGCTGGCCATCAATCAGCTGGGCGACAGCAGCCTTTGTAGCCGGCATCCTGCTTCTTGTCATGCTGACAACCAGGAAGTACTTGCTAACATCGCAATATCTTTGCCACGGCATGGACAGGGTGGAATTCCAGGCTGGCTGCTACAGCAGAGGCTTTGTTCTGTCCCAGCTGCCGAACCGAGAAAAAAAACACAAGCAACGTACAAACAAACCTTGTTTAATACTCTTTAAACTACTAATACTCTCTTAGCAGTCGTGTTTGTTAAAGTCCTTGAAATCATAAATAAGAGTCCAAACAAATTAGGCGTAACTGATAAGAGCTACGAGAACTTACTGAAGTTGGCAGAAAGCCAGAACTACTGTATGAACAGGAAAAGTAATGCCGACTTGAATCAAGAGCTGAACAGGAAAACCAAAGCAATACGTGGATTGAACGGAGTTGTTTCCTGCAATCTGGTTGAGCGTGGTCACTACTTAAATAGGCTAAGGGAGTGGCCAATTAGCCCAAAGCCTTACTTCCGAGGAGACCTCCTCCTGAGTAACCATTCTTGCCTCTTAGCAGCTCTGCGTGCCCGTGCATTAAGAATAGGCTCCTCCTCTTCTTCCTTGTCACTGATGGGAGTTTCTGGAGGTACTGAAGGCCCTGGCTGAATCTCCACCTCTGGCACCGAATCCCCACCAACCTCCTCACTGTCTGACTCAGGTACCAGCTGCACAAGCCACTGGCACATCACCACAACAGCCTTTTCACTGTTGGAGTCCGCAACCAGCTCACGGGTCCCTGGCAGGCCACAACAGGCTTATCGTTTATCAGTGGGTGCCCTTCCCTCACCCGGATGACAGCTCCGACCGTCGGAGCTGACATATAAGTCTGAATGCTATTGCTAAGTGCTAAGTCACTTTTTTTCAGTGCTTTGGTAACTTCAAACGGTCACTAAATGAATAGTTGTAAATTGAGGACTGCTGGTAGAAGGATTAAGAAATTAGGAAGAACAATATTTTTTAAGAATGAGCATATGGGTATGATCATTCCATTTTCTATTATCATTAATAAGTACATAAATAAGGTACTATGGCATTGCCTTTACCGTATTTTTCTGCCCATCTCTCTATTGAGATCACATAATAAATAACTGCAGAATCAATTTCCTTTCGCTTCAGCAAGTTTTTCCTTTGTGAAGACAAACAAAGTTAAATGTCTGTACACGTGATTATTTTCATGTGTAGCCTTTCAGAAAATGACACAGTCATCAGATCTTATGAAGCCTATGAAGTAAAGCGGAACCCCCCCCATGTAATAGGATTATTGAAGTCTTATTCTTCATTTGCATCTGAGCTAATAAAGTGTGACCAGATTAAGCCATTCTGTGATATTTTCTCTAGCTGCTAGGATATGAAATGTTGATTTTGCATTGTAAACATGATGCATTAACAACTTGACCACATCTGTATATAGAAACATTATTTGCTTTGTGGTTTGGATGCACAATATTATAGTAGGTGATAGTATGTAGATTAAAAGCCGAACATTTTGCAAAAAGAAATGAAAGGCTGATGGTGTTGTTTTTTTAAAATAAATATTGCAAACATGGTTTTGAAAAAAACAAAATTCCAGTGAAATGGAAAACGCATTTGCATATCTCATAAACTCAATTCAGCAACTCCCTCCCTTTCCCCCCATATCAAACAGTTATTTGATCCAACTATTTGACATTTTAAAAATGCAATTGTCCCAGATCAGTCTCTATAAATCATGGTAATTTCATGTGAATGAAGATTGACTTATCTTATTGTGTAGCTACTCTCTGATGATCAAAAGCAAATACACCTGCTTTATGTCTTACCTTGTTGGATGATAAGATAATGAAATCATGCTAATGCGATTCAGAATTCTCAGGTGATCAATTTAAGCTGTTTTTAAAGCTGGCTTTGATATTGGGTTGGCCTTTCTTTACAGATACCATTTTAGCAACTGTTTTGTACATCTACAGTTTTTGACTATTTGACTTGTGTCCAGAGAGGTCTGCAGTAGGGTTAAAAAAAGGTCAATATATGGCCACAATCACACAGCTGCCCACCATTTTTTGTTTTTTTTATTTTACTTGTGCCATGGCATGTGAAAAGGAGCAGGACATCAATTATATAGTTATGGACATATTGACTCTTTTCACCCTAACCTTGCAAAACTCTTGATCATGCATGGTTAATTACTATGTGGGAACTAGAGGTTGCTCAAGAGCTTCTCTTTTTCACCAGTTTAAACAAATCTTGGATCACTAGCAATCATAATTGAAAGCAAGCAAGCTTTCAATTATTTTTTTCCTGAGACACAACATGCCAGTTTGATGAGGGCTGCTTCAACGGCATTCAAGGAAAGTTTTTGTCAGGAGAACATGAACTTATTTTGACAGCCAAGGAAGCATCTCACCTCAGATAAGATTATTCATCCATCTGTCTATATACTCCAGGATGGGACATAAAACTTATAGTGACAAGACATGTATCATGAAGTTGCAGCACACACTCTGCCCTTTAAGTATTTGCATGTGGTGTCACAACACAAAAACATAAGGTGGAGCTTATATTATGTTGTCACAATGATTTACTGAATTCTATGAACCTGAGAATGAAAATGGATATTTTCAAAATATTGCAGAAGAATAGTACTTGGAGATTCCTTTTCTATTGTACGAGTGTCTAGTCAGCTCCCCTTAAATCCAAATGGAATTAGACTGAAGATCAAAAGAGAACCTGCTTAATGGATTTGTAGATAAAAGTTGCTGAAATACATATCTACTGAGTTTTCAAGAATCTCCAACTCCCTTTTTCCTTCCAATAAACCAACATAACAAGATTTTGTGGGAATGGAGTTTCCTTGATTAGAGGACTGCTTGACAAATGAATATTTCATCATTTTGGTGCCATATGGACAACTATAGATGTCTTTGTTCCACATCACATTTTGGATCCCCACAAGTTTGTAAAGACTAAATATGGCAGCCAAAGGATGATCTTTGAGGCTACTCATTTATATTTCATATTACTTTTATATTCCACTAGCTGACAACCCGGTGTTGCCTGGGTATTTATTTATCCCAATCCTTTCCCTTCCCCCTCTCCCTTCTCCCTCCCATGCCCTCCTCTTTCCCGCGCTTTCTAAGATCCTGGCACTTTGCCCCAAATTCACCAGGGGGGCATTCTGCCAAGAGAAGGGAACATCAGGCACTTCCCCATTGGTCCACTGGAGGGCGAACATCACGGCTGGCTTTCCAGAGGAAGCTGTGAAGGAAGTGACATCACAAAAAATTGCTGCTCTAGGATGGCGCGCTCGCTCTCCTTAATGGCCCAGGTGTTCCAGCGTTATGCTGAGAAAGCTGTGAAGGAAGTGACATCACAAACAACTGCCGCTCTAGGATGCCGCACTCGCTCTCCTTAACGGCCCAGGCATTCCAGCATTATGCTGGAACACACACACACACACACACACACACACACACACACCCCAAGGGGTGCTAGGGGTATCTTACCCCCACAGTATTTGTTTTCAGAGGGTAAGTCATCTGTGTACCAAGTTTGATTGAAATTGCTCGAGGCGTTCCAGAGTTATGCTGGAACATACATACATACACACACACAACCATTTTTTTATATATAGACTAGCTGATAACCCAGCGTTGCCCTGGTATTTATAGACGTCAAAGCCTTTATCTGACAGGGAGCCATTGAGAGGGGACTTTCTTCCCCCTACTCTGATGCCCGTCATCCCTGCCCTCTCCCTTCCCCCTCCCATGGGCTCCTCTTTCCTGCCCTGTCTACAATCCTGGCACATTGCCCCAAATCCATCAGGCGCTTCCCCATTGGTCCACTGGAAGGCAAACGTCACGGCTGGCTTTCCAGAGGAAGCTGCAAAGGAATTGACATCACAAACAACTGCCGCTCTAGGATGCCGCACTCGGTCTCCTTAACGGCCCAGGTGTTCCAGAGTTATGCTGGAACACCCCCCCCCCACACCCTAGGGGTGTCTCCCCCCCAGTATTTGTTTCCAGATGGTAAGTCATCTGTGTACCAAGTTTGGTTGAAATTGCTCAAGGGGTTCCAGAGTTATGCTGGAACATACATACATACAGCCTTATATATATATATATACAATTCACGCGGGAGAAAACCCGAATAACCACAGACCTACATACAAATACCCGCGAAAACCTCAAAAAACATATATAGATATAGATAGATAGATAGATAGATAGATAGATAGATAGATAGATAGATAGATAGATAGATAGATAGATGATAGATAGATAGATAGATAGATAGATAGATAGATAGATTAATTACCTTATATTTTAACCCCCATCTGATCCCAAGGTCAAAAGTGTCATCCTCACCTGTTATCATACTTCTCCAGGTCCTGGTTGAAAAACTTGCACTTGTGCAATGTCCTAAATGAAGGAATCTTTCCACATTCTTCCTAAACTTTAATAGTGCCTAAACACTGTAGGAATTCAAACTAGCAATAGCAGACTCACTGTATATACCACTCCATAGTGCTTTACAGCATTCCCTGAGTGGTTTACAGAGTCAGAATATTGCCCCCCCAATAATCTGGGTCCTCATTTTACTGACCTTGGAAGGATGGAAGGCTGAGTCAACCTTGAATCGGTCATGATTGAACTCCTGACAGTGAACAGTGAGTTAGCCTGCAATACTGCATTCTAACCACTGCGCCACCACAGCTCTTGACATTTAATAATTTGGACATTTAATATGCTGTGAATCAGGGATACTTCAAGATATGTGGCTTCTATGAAAAGCAGGAAAGGATGCATTCAGCTGTCCAAGAAAAGGGACAAAGTTATTTTAACAGAAAAACATAGAAACCTATTTTCAGCAGTTCAGTCATTACACTAAATAACCAATATTTTGTTATCTTTTCATGACAAAGCAGGCATTCTCTCCCTAATTTATTTATATAAAGTTAATATCTCCATAGCCATGTAGACAGTATGTTTAAGGAGTCAGTACCCATTTATGCAGAGAACCCCTTTTGTGAGAAGTAACCATACACTAGGATTTGTATTATAATATATGTCAGAGGTCTTCAAACTTGGCAACTTTAAGACTTGTGGACTTCTGGGAGTTGAAGTCCACAAGTCTTAAAGTTGCCAAGTTTGGGGACCCCTGATATATGTGTTCTTTCATACATTGCTGTATACATTTATATAGTGTTGAAATAAGAAAACCTGGAGATGATGCATCAAAAGGCATATTATTCCATCCAATTTGTTCACAGTTTAAAAACTAAATGAAATAGCATTCCCTAAAATCTGTGGATATTGAGGATTTCAGCAGAATATATATTGAGATAACAGAGAAAAATAATAATAAAAAAGAATCCTCTGATTCTCATATAATACACATTTCTGTAACAGGGGAACACTGTACTGAAAATGACTGTTTGCCAATAATTGCCTTTCAATTTTTTTAAAGCAATTCTTTCAAACCTCAATAGGCTTCAAAGTACCAGTTATGGGAATTGCATCTCTCTAAATGTAAAATTCAATTCTATCTTCAGTTGCTTAAAATTTAAAATATAAATTTTAATACATAGTAAAAATTGGGCTGCTGCTGCTTATTAGTTGTGAAAGAATTCTACACTGTGAAACGCCGTGCATATTTCCCTTGCTTCTCAAGACATTATTAAATGCAAAGTTTAATAAATAAATTAAGGAAAAGCCTGTATTACCACCCTAATTAGACTAATCCATCAGAGAAAGTGTTCTGAACATTCTGTTTTATGCAAATGATTGATTGCTTTTCACTGGATTCCATATATTGGCATTCTTCTAACACACATTTTTCATATTTTTATATTAGATTACTAGCCATGTAAAGCCACAGTACAAAATTCATCCAGATTAAGATTTCTGTGTTACAATCAGAATCAGCCCTACTATCAGGCAAAGTGAAGCAATCACTTCACACATAAGGAGAAAGCACATTAGTGCTGAAGCAGAGTGCTATATTTCATAACTTCTGCAAAGGAATGAGGAGGGGGCCAAGAGGGGCAAATGACAAAACAAATAGCAATAACACTTACTTATATACTGCTTCATACCACACTCTAAGTGGTTTACAGAGTCAGCAAATTGCCTCCAACAATCTGAGTCCTTGTTTTATTGACCTTGGAAGGATGGAAGTCTGAGTCAACCTTGAGCCAGTCAGGATCGAACTCCTGGCAGTGAGCAGAGTCAGCCTGCAATACTGCATTCTAACCACTGCTCATGTATTCTAAACTCTGTCCCTTTTATAAATGTATTAAGATCATCCGGGAGCCAACATCCAGGGCTGTGGAATGAGGGCATTAGCAACAGGGCTATCAGAAGGAGGGAACAGACTTTCAGTGGAAATAATGGTATTGCTTATAGTCTCTCAATGTCACAGAGAGTTTCTGTTGGAGTACTAGTAAAAAAAAACTTCTATCTTCTCTCTCTCTCTCTCTCTGATATAGATGTAGATGATGTAGATGTAGATGTAGATATAGATGTAGATATAGATATAATCTCTCATTTCTGTCCGTCTTCCATCTATCCATCTATCCATCCATCCATCCATCCATCCATCCATCCATCCATCCATCCATCCATCCATCCATCCATCCATCCATTCAATTTGGTTTACATGTTGCACAAGAAGGACACATGAGGTACCATGAATGAAAGAGAGCATGGCTTGATGGGACAACTGGCAAGTTGATCCGTGAAGGATGGTGAGTGAAATTTAATTTGGGCTGCCCTAATACATACTGTATTGTTTGTATGTCAGCCAGTTGAATATATTGGCTAGCTACTAGCACTGCATTACTTTCACAATTCCTGCACTCTTTGAAATCCTAGCAAATACCAAGATTATAGGGTGATGGTCAGGGAAGTTGCTCTGTTTTGTGCTGACAGCTCATCAGGTTTTAAAGCACATGTTTTGTATTGGTTGGCAGGAGCTATTTGTGCAACCACCTATTTGTCTTCTCTAATCCATTGATCCTAAAATGTAAAGAGAGAAGATTTAAGGGATTGGAATGGTTTTAAATGTGGAAAGCCCCCTTGATTTAATATGGATGGATGGATGGATGGATGGATGGATGGATGGATGGATGGATGGATGGATGGATGGATGGATGGATAGATAGATAGATAGATAGATAGATAGATAGATAGATAGATAGATAGATAGATAGATAGATAGATAGATAGATACTGTAGATAGATAATATAGAGATAGATAGAATACTGATATCATCCCCCTTCCCAAGCTCTCCCCATTTTTTCTCCATCACTGAAAATCTTTTCAATGCATATTTCTTGAATATTATTGCAATTATGTTTATCCAGCTCCATGGGTATAATTTTAAATATTTTGAGTTTATCACTGTTCGGTGAAAATACAAATTCAAACACATGTGTAAATATGCATATGGATGGGTGCATGAATTTTTATTATTTTTTCCTTGAGGTGTGGTGTAAACATATGCAGATGTATGCACTGCTGTTGAATAAACTGAGGAACAGTTCAAATTTGGGAAATAATTAGTTCAAATTACAATTCAAGTTTCAGGCTCAAATCCTCTGAAACCATCTAACTTCTGCAATAAAACTAAGGAGGAAAAGAAAGAATTATAACACGATATAAATCTTTTAACAGAAGCTATTTGTACTTTAACCCAATACTTCTGATGGGAGTAAAAGACGACCAAGGGAAAGGAATAAAAATGAAGACGAACATATATAGATCCATCCTCCGTATAAATCAAGGTGAACCACAGGCGTTAGTCAAGAGACGTCAATGGCATGTAAACTGAAACAAACAAAATGTTACAAAGTTATGATGTTTTTGTAGTTACTTACCAAGCACATCTAAATTATATTAAAGAACCAAATATCTTTACAGTCCCCAAGGCATGTCACAACTTTTGAGCACCCCTAATGTTTGCAAATTGAAAGCTGAAAAATTGGACATGCCCAATGAGTGTGTATTCACATAGGACCCTGAAGCTACTTGCCACTGCTATGTTCTTGTAGCTCTTGGTGAATCATGCTTTGGCATGTCCTTTCTCCCATTGCACAATGCCAAAATTCTGGAGTTCCTGCAACATGGTAGGATTTTGGGTCATTTCAGATTCAAAAGTGAAAAGATGCATTGGAGTGTGCCAGGATGTTCATGTAACACAGGGGTGTCAAACACGCGGCAACACGTTGTCATCATGTGACATAGCATGACTTTTTTCCCCTTCTCTAAACCGGGGGTGGGCATGTCCAGCACGTGACGCATTCGTCCCATGGGGTGCGAGTTTGACACCCCTGATGTAACACAACTGCAACTCTCTAAATGTGCATTGCTTGGATTGGGCCAGTGTATGGAGAGCAGTTATGTAATGTCTGGACACCAAATAGCTATATATCCAAAGTTGTTTGGATATATAATGCACAGCCCGTAATAAGAGAACGCTTTTCTTTTTCTTAGCATTTGACTGTCATAGAATCTGTAGAAATTGTGACACAATATTTGGGAGCAATTGGACCTCATGCTAAGAAAAGAGAGAATCACTTTAGACTTTTCAAAATATATATTTAAGGAATAATTTACTTACAAAATACTTAAGTGTATCTGATAGGAAAATGATAGTAAAAGGCATTTCATCTGGAATTATAAATTGCAAATGATTACATATTTAAAAAACATTTCGCTTAATGCAGGGGTGGGTTCCAACTTACCTCACTGCCGGTTTGCTCCCTCCTGCGCCGCGTGGGCGCGCCGCATGGGTGCGCCGCGTGGGCGCGCCGTGTGGGCGTGCCGCGTGGGCGCACACGCACTTTGCACGCACGTGCATGCGCAGTAACAAAAAATCCAAAAAAACCCACCAAAAAAACAAACAAAAACCAAAGCCAAAAAAAAGATGGTGACTGCATGCACAGTGCAGGAAGTCGGCTTCTGAGCATGCTCAGAAGGAAAAAAAAAAATAAAAAAAAAATCAAAAAGAAATAAATAAATAAAAAAAATCAAAAAAAAACAAAAACCAAAGCCAAAAAAAAGATGGTGACTGCATGCACAGTGCAGGAAGTCGGCTTCTGCGCATGCTCAGAAGGAAAAAAAAAAATAAAAAAAAAATTCAAAATAAATAAATAAATAAATAAATTCAAAAAAATTCAAAAAGAAAAAGATGGCAGCCCCCACGGACTGACACCGACCGAACCGGATCGGTGACATCATTGTGACATCACCAACGGGCTGCTACCGGTTCAGGAGAACCGGTCCGAACCGGGAGGAACCCACCCCTGGCTTAATGTCAACCTTCGCTTTAATTTTTGCGTGTGTTTAAACTGAAGAATGTCACCTCTCTTGGTTTGTTTGGGTTTTTTGGATGTGTGTGTGTGTGTGTGTGTGTGTGTGTGTGTGTGTAAATATGTAAACCAGATTTCAGATAAAGGTACACCATGCAACTTACCTATTTGGTTATAAATAAATAAAATACAAAAACTGATTTCTTTGTCAACAAACATATCTGTTTAAAATCAGTGACAGAATTAACTTGGATGCCAGCTCAGGCCTTTTGACACACATTGCTAAGAACAGAATGTATATATAAAGTTTTATTGCTTCCTTTCCTGGATAACAGAAATACTCTTTAATGTCAGGAAAAGCAATCAGCCAGCATAAAATCAGCAAGAAAGACTTTGATGTGATTTGTGGACTGCCAGCAGAGAGAGGATAATATTACACCGTTTCACCAGCTATGAAAAACACATTGGGCATGAGGAAAATATTGCATAAGCTTCAATTTTATATCCATGCAAATGTTCTTACAACTAATAAATGGAAAAAGTATGACTGATTACTAGCTAATTGCTTAGTCTGAAAAAGATGACTTCTGAACAGTGCCCAAGTTCTCAAGTGGGGGGTGGGTGGAGTTAGTGAGCTGAATTAACTTCCATTAACTGGAATTCAGTTAAATTCCACTGAATTAATGTAAGAAGGAAGCATTCCTTTTGAAAAATTGTAAGCTGTATTTAGACAGCAGCATGCTGCAGAATTCTGGGTCACTTGTTATCTGCATTTCTATACAATGAACAAGGATCTCTGGGTAAGTTAACAAAAAACCAAAACCAAAACAATATTGCAAAGACATCAGTCACATTATCTCCAAATTATTGTATGGCATTTTGAAAAATCAAAATCTTAATCAATGGAAGCTTTTTTAAAACAAGTTTCCTTTCATTGCCTTCCTAAATGCTAGGGGAGATTGACTGTTCTTTAGATCTGTGGGGAGGTTCCAATGAGCTGGTGGTACAGCTTTCTAATTCTCCTAAGAATCTCCCAAGGGGAGGTTTCTTTAACATACTTATATAGGACATGTATAGTGTACCAGGTGCTACTTGTAATAAATAGCCCTGAGGAACCTAGTCAGATGGAAAGAGTTTATTTATTTAATTTATAGGCTGACTGACTTCTAAATGATTCTGAGTGGTTTAGGATTAAAAAAAACCCACCAACGTATAATAAAAATAATATACAGCCAAGTGTAAGAACAAAATTTCAAAACAAAAGTAAAACAAAAAGGGGGCTCCATAACAAGCTGATTTCCAAAGCTTGGGAGGTTGGTATCAACTTACCTGGAACATGTCAAGGTTGATTATTTCTCCAAAAAATAATAATCCATAAGTGATCTTGCCATGCAGATGCTGTCTGTATAATTTAAAACTTGGTTATTCAAGATTTAGAATCATAGGACAGAATCTATAAACTGAACACTTTCTATGTTAGATAAAAATGCTTTTTTGTGTTTTAAGTCACTCTTGACTCTTGGCAACTGTCTGGAAAATTCCCTGTGGTTTTCTTGACAAAATTTGGGTATTGGCTTGCGATTGCCTCCTTTTGAGAGCTGGCCCAAGGTTACTCTATTGGCTTTGTGCCTAAGGTGGGCCTAGAACTCATAGTGTCCCTGTTTCCAGCTTTGGTGCCTTAAGCAGTACACCAAACTGGGTCTCTGAATAGTGTTCTACATCAGAGGTGGGTTCCTCCCGGTTTGGACTGGTTCGCCCGAACTGGTAGCGACCTGCTGGTGACATCACGATGATGTCACCAATCCAGTTCAGTCGGTGCCGGTCTGTGGGCGCCGCCATCTTTTTTTTTTTTTGAATTTTTTTGAATTTATTTATTTATTTATTTATTTTGAATTTTTTTTAAATTTTTTTTTTCCTTCTGAGCATGCGCAGAAGCTGACTTCCGGCACTGTGCATGCAGTCACCATCTTGTTTTTGGCTTTTTTTTAAAAAAAAAATATTTTTTGCACTGCGCATGCACGCGCGCATGCCCACGAGGTGTGGCCACGCGGCACGGGAGGAAGCGAACCGGCAGCGAGGTAAGTTAGAACCCACCCCTGTTCTACATGACATAAAAAATGACAAGGATATGAAAAGAGAGCTGGAATAATTTATCTTCCTTGGGTGACATGTATTTAAAGAGCCGGAAGGATAGAATTATACCTTGGAAATGATATTATGGCACTCTAACTATATAGATTACTTAATTTGGAATACATTCTGGATAACTGAGTTCTTATATCACAGATGTTTGACTGAAGGCATAGTCTTAACATTGTAACTAAATTGTAATTTTTGATGTGTCAGTAGGATAAAATTAGTACGTACATGATGGGAAAGGAATTACGCTAAATATATTTAATTTGACTTAGAATTATAAATCAATTTAAAATTTAATCTGTCTTGCCTTCAGAGTTGACTACATTTTGAATCATAGCCCCAGACATATAATTCAAGGCTGAAGTATGGACCCCAATTCAGAAAAAAGTTGTGGATCATGAATATACTACAAATATAATGTTATTTTCCCTTAGCTGTGTATCTACTTATATGTGATTTTCATAAATTAATAGAAGGAAGAGGTAATATTTTACATACCAAAGAAAAATATAGAAAGTGGGAAATTGGAATTATTATTGGAATGGAATTATCAGAAGACTATAAGCAACTAAGAAAAGTAGGTTAAATAATAATAATGATAAGCAGTTTGAATGTTTTTCTTGCTGTCAAAAATGTATTTGTTTAAAAGATGCTCTAAGACAGTTTACAATGAACAGCATCAGAAAAAGATTTTTGAAATTGTACCTATTGTGAAGTAGTAGAATAGAAACATATGAAAATGATATTTGTTCCATAATACTTACTGTAGTAATTACTAGTTTCAAAATAACAGTGCTATTATTTAATAGTGTATTTGAATTCAGAATTTAACAGCCATGAATTTCTTGGCATTTGAGCTTAATTACATTTTATTTTAAACAACTGGTGATTTAGCAAGGACCAGTTGTAATAGACCAATAGAGCAGGGGTCTCCAACCTTGGCAACTTTAAGACTTGTAGACTTCAACTCCCAGAGTTCCTCAGCCAGCTGGCTGAGGAATTCTGGGAGTTGAAGTCCACAAGTCTTAAAGTTGCCAAGGTTGGAGACCCCTGCTATAGAGTCTTCATAGAAGACAGTTATCTTAGTTAACATTCAATTGAATTATCTGGTGAATGAATTCTGATCATATTCCAAATGTCCTTCTGTCCAACAAAGAAGGCAGACCTAGAAAATATGAATTATTTTTAGTCTTATGTAAGGTGATGCTTGTCCAATTCTCAGGAAAAACCAAACTATCTTTAGCAGCCTCAAGAATTCATGATGGGTTTGTCAAGGTAGTTTATTATGCCAAAGTTGACAAAATCAATACTGTATTCTGTTTCATAATGTATTATTCTATTTACTCATTCTATCAAAAAGACAGGTAACATTAGCCCTCAAAGATACTGAAATGCACATCAATTTCTGTAATTATGAAATTATTATGGTAGAGAAAAGTGGGCTAGAGTGGTGACCAAATGGTACACATTAGGTTGCTAGTAATAAAATAAAAGTTATATTCAGTAATAAACTAAAGTGCTAATTATGTCAATTAATATAATTGACATAATTAATCCAAATAATATAAACATTCAATATAAAGCTGACCATGTATACTAATAGTGATCAAACCTGTCTCCCAATTCCCTGCAAGCTAAGTTACCTGCAAAGGGGAATTCTTGATGTCTACCTTATTTTCAAGGTTCTTCAGAATTTATTTAGAGACAGATATATACACACACATACAGAGAGGGAAGGGAGAGGGGGATAGGGAGATAGAGAGGGAGATGGAGAGAGAGAGAGAGAGAGAGAGAGAGAGAGAGAGAGAGAGACTCTTATAAACTGACAAAGTGCTGTTGTTTTCTGTTATACATGTCTCCATTATTCTGCAGCTGTGCTACTTGCATAAACTTTCTGATCTCAAAAAAATCCCTTGGGAAGAAAAGAGAGTTCCCTCATAATACCAGTCTGGAGGACAAATTTATTTTAGACTATTGAACAGACTCAGACTCATTTTGAAAATGAAAATCAATTTCTTTTCCATTAAATTCAATGAGAACAGTAAAAATGTAACAACAGGGCATTAATTTGAAAAATGGAATCCATTATGGGAGCCTGGATCAAGATTATTGATTACAGTTTAAAATATGTAAATTGATGGAACTGATTTAATTAATTAATACCAAAAAAAATAATAATGAAAAAGGAGGTATTTTGGTCTGTGTGTTTTGTGCTGTTTTTAACAAAATGGGGAACAAGGGTAGTAAGAAATGATGAAACACCACTTTACACATTTGAAACAAAAATTGGCTATATTTAACAAACTAGGAAGCAGTAAATGGAAAATGCAGTATTAGGCAGATACCTGTAAGTAGAGTAGAACTAAAGGTCTGTAGAGATTCTCAGTCATCCAGGTCATGGTTGTCACAAAGATGCTTTTTAAAAAGGAAAAACAAGAAAGTCCAGTTTCCTCCTGAAAAAGCACCTTTGGGACAAACATGACCTGGAGGACTGAGAATATCTAAAGACTT
>QLTV01001178.1:0-11924 GCA_003457575.1 Thermophis baileyi | reverse complement strand
TTTTTTTTTATTATTTATTTTAGTTAGTTCGTTAGTTAGTTAGTTAGTTAGTTAATTTGGTAGTTTTCTATTTTTTTTAAAAAAATTGTCAGATAATGGACATATGTTTATCCCAAGAATGTTCAACTCATTTACAGGTGATTGACCCACCAGCCATGCTCTCAATAAACTGCTCTAAAAATATTGGACAAAGGATAAAAGTTGTCTATCATGGTTGGATTCATGGAAAGCCTTTTTAGAAGGAAATGCACCACTGCCTACTTCAGGGCAGGTGGGACAGCCCCCTCCAGGGGAAAAAAATCATTAGAGCAGTGAAATTGACAGAATCAATAACAGTATCAGTAACAATTTTAAAGAGGGAATGAATTCAACATTGGCATCAATTGGCATCAATGGGTATTTAGTAAATTGGTTTTTTATTAGTTTTATTAGTATCAACACTGTACATGGTCCTTTCAGAACCATGACTTTATTCCTTTTTTTTGTTTGTGTTATAACTGTTTTTATCTCAGGATTTAACCGCAAAGAAAATTGGAAACACAAGAAATGTTGGGAAGAAAATATGTAATTGATGATTTTATGCTGAATCCTCTATTTGTTTTTTATTTGTTCCTTGAAACCAACATCTCTCCCTCCATTGTCCCTCCCAATTAGATATTTCAGCTTATAAGGATTTATGATCTTCATAAAGATTGACTGATTAATTGAAGGATTGATTGATGTTTCTTTTGGCCTGTTTTGTACAGTAAAGTTGGTTTGAGTGAGCAAAACCCATTGATCTAAAATCATTCCTCAAGTTACAAAGAATTCAGATGTTCCTAAGAAAGATAAACAGGGAAGAACACATCCAAACTGGCAAATCAAAGAGAGATTTCTTACCTAATCCACAACATCCTTCATCCTCCCATTATGGAAGAAATTGGACACCATTAAAATTAAGAGCTAAACAATCAAACTTACATGTGTCTTTAAAATGCATATTGATCAAAGTTTCCTTATGGTGTCACCCACCTTCCCGAGTGGAGATGGTCCCCTCTGGACAAGGAATGCAGTCGTAGCAGCAAAGTGGCTCTCCTTCTCGAGCTTTCTTGACCAATCCAGGATGGCATTTTTCCACACATTTAGACTGAGGGAGAGACTGAGAAGAAAAAGAAAAAATACCAAAGAAAATATGTTAGGACTCACCATCCATGTAAGATGGAGGTAGATATGAACATTAGCCAAATAGTCTCTGGGCTTCACGTAGGCAAATATGAAATATCTGACTACTTCCAAATGATTGCAGGAGATACAATTGCAGGCAGATGCCTCGTTTAGTTCCTCCCTTTTTTCTTCTGACTTATCAGATTACAAAAAAGGACCTTTCTACTTAACAAAGTCTGGAGGGATGAAATTGAGAACATGAAGTGACAACCTGTGTTTTCCTCCTCATAGTGGAATGAACATGCATTCCTCCATTGTTTGTATATGCTTGATTTTAAAATATAATATCCACAAATACTAAATTTTGGAGTAAACTTTATTGTAAAGGATTTGTTAAATTTTTATTTCATTGGATTTATTAAAACAGAATAAAACTGTGATGAAGAAAGAAACTTCTGACTAGTGGGATCTAGAAAGATTTCTTCTGGAGTACATAAAACAGTGCAAAGCTGCTTCCCCCTGAAAGGAGTCCAAAACTATCTCCCAGTTAAGATAAAAAGGAAAATTTCCTTACAAGTAAAGGCTGTCAACCTTAAAGATATTCTTTATTTGTGTGTGTGTGTGTGTCTGCCATGCTGGTGAACTAAGATTAAAACTGACTGACTAGTTTCTAAAACTATGTTGAGGTGAGATGGAAGTGAAGTCATGAGAATGTATCCCTCAAAAAGGGGTGAGTTTGATGTACCACATGGGTCATGAGTATGAGTCCTGTGTGGGAAAGGCATATTCAACACAATGTATCCAACACAAGGTCCTTTCTGTTGAAAGAATACAATTAGGTGACACATTCTGACAGGGAAATACAGACTCATATTTATTATTAGTTTGATTTGGAGCCTTTCAGTGTGACCTAAGGCAGGGGTCCCCAACCTTTTGGACCTCAGGGACCACCAAGGTCATACTTTTAAATCCCGCGGACCACCAAATTCATAATTTTAAATCCCACGGACCCTAATTCATAATTTTAAGTCCTGCAGACCACTAATATGAATTTTTTAAAAAAGACAAATACATTTGTAAAATAATGATCAGAGAACTTCCATTTTATTAATATGAAATGCACTTATTTAATATAACAAAATTATAAATGCTTATTTAATTATAGCACACACAAAGTCTGTACAAACCTTTGTTTACTAATTAAGGACTACTACTAAGCTTTCTTAGTAGTCATTCAAACACAGTTTAAATCAGTCTTTTCTGAACACCGGCTGTTATTTCAACTTCATTAACAGCCAGCAAGAGTCCAAGGAATAATAACTCAATTCTGAGGAAACAGTCTTTCAGATAACAGTAATCTTACTGTGGTTGGGCAAAATGCCCAGAAGCAATTTGCAGGAAAAATGACGAGATAGAGAGAATAAGAGCCGATCAGACTTTTCTGGAATCAAGACATGAAGGAATATGAACGAAGTTGTTTCCTGCAAATTGGCTCAGTCATTGTCATCCCTTAAACAGGCTAAGGGAGTGGCCAATTACTCCCAAGCCTTACTCCTGAGGAGACATCCTCCTGAGGAGCCATTCCTGCCTTTTGGCAGCTCTGCGCGCCCGTGCATTGAGAAGAGGTTCCTCCTCTTATTCATCTTCACTTGTGGGAGCTTCTGGAGGTTCTGAAGGCCCTGGCTGAATCCATGCCTCTGGCACCGAGTCCTCTCCAGCCTCCTCACTGTCCGACTCGGGTACCAGCTGCACAGGCCGCTGGCGAATCACCACACCAGCCTCCTCACTGTCAGAATCAGCCACCAGCTGCACAGGCCGCTGGCGGGCCACAACATTCACCCCCTTCATGCCTTACCTCTGACCCTGTTTCCCCCTCCCCCCAAAGTGTGTCACCTGGTCACATTCCCCAACGAGGTAATTTCACGGGTTGCAGAAGTCACTCCCTTCCAGGCATTGCTGGTATCCACAGAGATGGCCTTGACTTGGTCAGCCCAAATACATCTTGTTATGACTGAGGAGTAAATTCCTTGGTGCAGCTGCGAGGTGCGATTTCCCATCCCCCTGCCTAAGGCAACTTGGGAGCAAGTTAGGGAAGCTTTACGAGTTGACAAATACATTTATTCAATCATTGAATAAATAAGCTCTCATCAGACCGGTCATTATTTCATGTGAACTGAAAGCCTTGGATCTCCTTCCTAAATTCCACTATCCCAGTGGGGTTAAAGAGAGGTGTGTATTGCTATGACCTGGTCTCGGCTGATTAAAAACATCCCAGACTCTGGACCTGCATTTTTAGGAGACCCCCTGACTCCAACCAGGACAAGATGAAGCTTATTTCCCAAATGGACCAACAGGACCTCCCTACAGTCTTGATTCCATTTCATCAGATTCAATCCAAACCTGAAGTCAGGAACTGGTCAACAGAATTTCCTTCATCTTTGATAGTTGAAGACCAGGAACATGTGAACTTGAAGCTATTGACACCACAATCCCCAGCATATTAGGTCCTCTCTCACCAGCTTTATGGAGATACTAAATTGCAGAAGAGATACTAAATGGCAATGATTTGTGTCCTAAATAATAATCTCCCCAAATCTCTTTTTAGATATAGCTGAATCAGCTTACAATAGTATTCAGCGTTATAGCATCTGAAGGATAACTTGGTCAATAGAACTGAAGCCTCCTTATCTGTCTAAGAAAATGATAAAAAGTTTACTCTGCACATTCAATTCTCAGTGAAGGTTATCTACCTTTTTGACTAGGTTGAGTCCACTTGAAATTGTCCTAATTCTTTGGAAAAAAGAGAAAAGACATTAATATTTTCCCCACCTTGTTGAGCAACTTTAGCTGTGACAAAGCATCTTGGTTAATTATAAGTCTCTGTCTTTCAAAACTCCCCAATTCCTTCTCGATGGAATCCTTGTTTGGGAAAACAACCCTACTAATTATATCCAGATCTGCTGCTACATCTCCATTTTGATCCAAGTACACTTTCAGCAGGGAAAGATTGAACAATTCACTCTTCTCCAGAAAAGGATGGAACTAGAATGGAAACATCCAGGAATTTTAAAAGTAGAAATCTTGGTTTTTTAACTCACGTGATCTTTTTACCTTTGAATCTTTCTTCTACAGTTGTTTAACTTGCAAATATTGTGAGTTGAGAGAACCAAGTGTTACCACTATCTTCAAAACTCAAGTACGTGGATTCAGCAATATTTCTCAATAATGCAGTATACTGACAAAATGTATATTGACAAAAATTATCATTTATATATAACAATCTAGAAAAGGTCACAAATCAAATAAACAAAATACCCAAATAACTAGAGTATTCACAAACTCTTAGAAAACAACAGGGTGATTACCAGAAAACCAGGATTTATTAAGAAGAAAGTTGCAAGGCCAATATTCATTCAGGTAGAGCAGACAGGAAAAATGACCAGATGAACTAATTCTATTTTATTGTAAGACTACATTATCAGAATCTTGCAAGTGTGAAAGTACAAATCTTTCACCATCTCTTTTGACAGTCAAAAAAATTAGGGAGGACCTTCTCTGAGTTTCTTTCTCTGCCTGTTACACAGCTGTGAGTTGCCCTTCCCCCCAACCATCTTATCTGATCCTTCCCTGCATCAGTGAAAGCACTAGTCCTCCAAATTCATTCCTGCTTATCATTCTACTTCCATAACAATTGTGTGAATGCTGGTGATATAACTTGCTTTTAGCAAAGAATTAATGAAATGCTACATGCTACGTTGCCTTCGGTCTGACCTAAGCATAGTACATAAAATTATGTGCTACAATGTCCTACCTGTCAATGACTATTTCAGCTTCAATCGCAATAATACATGAGCACACAATGAATACAAACTTAAGGTAAACCGCTCCAAACTCGATTGCAGAAAATACGACTTCAGCAACAGAGTGGTCAGTGCCTGGTATGTACTACCTGACTCTGTGGTTTCATCCCCAAACCCCCACAACTTTAACCTTAGACTGTCTACTGTTGACCTCACCCCATTCCTAAGAGGTCTGTAAGGGGCGTGCATAAGCACACCAATGTGCCTACCGTCCCTGTCCTAATGTCCCCATTTATTTGTATCCATTTCATGTATTCATAATCATGTTTATGCTTATATCTGTTATCTGATACATGCTTGACAAATAAATAAATAAATAAATAAATAAATAAATAAATAAATAAATAATGTGATGAATGGGGATATAGTTAATTGAGCACTGGATGATATGATAATTAAGTGGATACAACTGTCTTAAAATTTTACTCAAATACATTTCAATCTTACTGATAAAAATGGGGAGTTATGAAAAACAATTAGACCTTGGTCATTGCTTCTTCTATATTTTCATTAATAAAGGAAGTAGATAAATCATGATTTTGTGACGCAAACATTATAATAATGCTTGGACAAAATTATTTTGATCTCTATTAAAAAATTCCCAGCTTCCAGAAAATAAGTAAAATTAAATAGGAATAACTAATTTTTAGCATCCCGGACTTGATATATGTTTGTATGAATGTAATGAATGGCAGCTACAATCTATTTTAAGGTTTCATTTGTAGTTTTTCTCACAGTCTTCTATATGTAGAATGGTTACTGATTATAATAAAGTATTAGTAATATTTTAATGATATGATAATAATCATATTATTAATTTGATGACAATGTCATTAATGACCCAGTGGAATCAGGAACCAGGTCCCCTTGCAGGCACCACACTTGGAGAAGATATTCACACAACATTTCCATCAGCTTTAGTCAAGGACAAAGAAGGAAGAGATCAAAGGAGCTTCTTTTAGCCTTGAGGAAAGACAACAAGGAGAAGAGCCATGTTGGTTTACAGGAGCTTAAAATCAGAAAAAGTCTGGGAACACTTTTTGAATATATAAAACGTCTTGGTTATAGAAGGGAGGATGCAACACTCTTCCAATAAGTACGAGATGTTGTACAGAAGTTTAAGATCTTAAACTACCAAGCTCAGAGAGCACCAAAGACTCTGAAAAGGAATTTAGTGTGATGGATCCTTGTTGGGACTCCATACCTTCCATAGCTGCAGCCTTGGAGCCCCCAACCTCTCTTCTTCCTTCTTCCTTCTCCTCTGGGGTTTGGATGCAGCATTTAAGGCATGGGCCAGAATCTTAATGACGCTATAAGTAAAGCTGTCATTTGGGATCGACATCTCATTCTTTTTCTCTTGGGTCTCCAGTGATGCTTTCTGGGTGCATCTTCTCCGGCCTTTGACAGAAAAGATGTGTTTTGAAACAGAACAGTGAAAATACTCAGTTTGAAATTCACGTTCCACAAAGAAAGGATGTTTATAGGCATCATCTTTGTTCCAACTCTTTTTCCACTGAAGAGGAAAGCTCCAAATACTATGGACATACTTGAAAAGCCTTTCCTTGCTCATGAAATATACTCCAACCACTGTCATGATCCAGACTTTCCCTTCAATGGGTCCTGGCAAACGCTTAAGTGTTGAATGGAAAGGACGAATTCTGTCAAAAATGGAATCAAATTCTATGAGGTGAACAAAGACATTGACTTGTTTCCACTTGGAGAGGGCATCCCTGAGGGGTGCTGTATGTCCAGTCACTGAGAATTGTTGTGATATAACAACACAAATTCCATTCCTGACAAGCATAGGAGTAAAAGTCCTCATGAAATTCTCCCCCTTCTCTGTGTCTGAAGTAAAAAGACCAATCAGGGTCCATCCAAAATGAAGGAGCAGTTGGACAATTCCTGGGTACTGGATCCCTTCTTTGGGAAACATTGGATGGAAAAAAGGGAATTGACTTTTATCACTCAGAGCCTCGGAAACAATTCTATCACTGACCTGAAAAAAGCAATGTGTGCTGTGTTATATTTGGAGTCCTACCAAGTCCCAATTTTTAGCTTTTAATAAATCCAACTTTTTTCTCATGCACATATTATTTCTTACTGATTAATCATTAGGTCATATTAAGATACAGAATATAAAACCCAGAACAAGTCTATATGTACAAACAGAATTTAGAAAAATAAGTACAATAGAATAAACATAAAGAATGAAAATAAAGATTTCAGCTGAACCAATTTCCTCCAAAAAAAGGGGCTGTATTATATATAATTGTTGAATTCTGACCACACAGGAAATATATTGTTTTAATATTAGGATCCCAATAGGTTGTTTCTCTAATGTGCAGTCCAAGATATTGATCTACCTTTTTCTTATCAAATTGACATTCAAAATAATGGATGTATTACATCTTCTATCTCTGGACCTCCATAAATACAAGTATGTTCACTCCAAGGGATTTGGAACTCAATACTTGGAAGGTGTATTTGTAGCAGCTAATGCATTTCAATGTGCCAGCCTTACTGAGGATGTTATATCTTTCTCTATTCTGAAAATGTTGATTCTTTGTGCAGCAATTTTTTAGCTTTTTCTCCAGTTGTAAAAGGACAGGGAGATCACAGTTCCTAAAACAATTTGTCAGGTGTACAATCCAAGAACTTTCTAATTGAAATTTATTTGTTCTAGCAGATTTTTGGGTTTCCATACCATTAATTTTATCAAAAAAAATAATTACATGCCCTAATTTTATAAATTGTATAAATTCCCAATTCTGCTCTAAGGGCAGCAGCTGAAGTCCTTTTATCCACCCTCAAGATACTTCTCAGATGATGTGATTGGATTTGTTCGAGTAGTGAAAGAAATTAAATCCCAGAGTTCAGCTCAATATAAGTGCAGAATGGTAACATTGGCTTTTTGTACTTTAATAATTCAGGCTAAGGAAGCTGCATAGCAATTTTTTTTAAAAAATAATAATAATGCATTCACTTATGCCTTCTAAATGAGCTCTTTTGAGGTTAACGGAGCCAAGACACAGAGAAAAATACGCCTAGGTAAGGAATGGTGTGAACTTGTTCTATTGGCTTCTCATCAAATAGCCCTATTTGGCAATGCTGTCATTTCCCAAAGACCATAACTTTTGTCTTTGACTTATCCATAATCAGAGAATTATTATGAGAGAAGGAGCCAGGTCTCTTAACAACATGTACAATCCAAATGTCATATCAGCAACACCTTTGTCTTAACTTTTGGCAAATCTCAATCCTATTTCTCATGGCTCCATTGAGCCCCAAACACACTCTCAAACAAATGAACAAAAATAATGGGGATGGAAGGGACCTTGGAGGTCTTCTAGTCCAGCCCCCCTGCCCGTAGCAAGAGATCCTATACCAATCCAGGCAAAATGAATGTCCAGTCTCTTTTTGAAACCCTCCATTAATGGAGCACCCACAACTACATGAGTCAAGCCCCTCTATTGATTATTTTTTTCTCAGTGTCAGAGCTTGTAGAAAGGGCTTTGAACAGGATCAACATTATGAGTTCCATTTTAAGGGCAATCAATTTCTTCGATAGTATTTGTTTACTGTGTCAAATGCTATAAAGGCAGCAAACCATTATTACCTATGAATGGGGTGGTTTTTTTTATAGTTAGATGGTTCAAGACAAAATAGTTGTCAATAGTGGCTCATATCTGCCTAAAGACTGCTGGTTCTTCTACAAGGAATGCATTTTTCATCTACCATTTTCAACTCTATTCAAGGGGAAGCTGGCATATATTTAAGCTACAATATCTGTTAGACAAATGGTCTTGAATTGCTAAGGTATTTTTATTCCCTTTTTTATATATGGCGACTACAATTGTCATCTTAAACCGAACTGGGTACAGCGGGTATTATTTTTATTTGTAAATGAACCTGTTAATAGAGGGTCCCACCAGTTGGGATATTTCTTGAATTGTTCAGCTGGTAGACAATCCTCTCTGGAGCAATATTGTTCTTCAACCCTTTTATTATGAATTTGATCATGAGCATTTTGGGGCAAAAATAGCTAAGATGTTGGATACTATATTTGTAGGTTTTTTTAATTTGTTGTTGTTAGTTGTGAAGTTGTGTCCGACCCATCGCGACCCCAAGGACAATGTTCCTCCAGGCCTTCCTGTCCTCTACCATCCCCCGGAGTCCATTTAAGCTCACGCCAACTGCTTCAGTGACTCCATCCAGCCACCTCATTCTCTGTCGTCCCCTTCTTCTTTTGCCCTCAATCTTTCCCAGCATTAGGCTCTTATCCAGTGAGTCCCTCCTTTTTTTTTTTAATATAAAATGGTTAATCAATGTTAATGCTCCTTACAGATTCACAACACAATATGTTTCATCAACAGTAGGAAAGATAATCCAGTGGGACTCTGCTTATAAATTTGGGATTTGTTCATGACTGAGAATATTATTTTGACTAAGATCATGTACAAAATGTGAGCTTTCCATCAGTGCTGCACCTTCCTATTGTACAGAAGATCCTTTGATTTGACATGTCTCTCCTCACCTTCACAGGTCTGCAGCAGAAGCCCTCAAAGCAAAGGGGATGTTATCATGAGTAGATGTTTCTGTTTTGCTTCTTGCTCCCTCCCCACTGTTGTATCAATCCCCAGCCATGAAAACCTACAATGGCCATTGTGAAAAGCAGCTCTTGAATTCTATAAAGAAGATAGGGTTGGATCTATCATCAAACACTACCACCCCACTCACTTTGCCAGATAGGGGAACACAAACACAAACCTGTGGGGCTTTGTAGGTGCCTGCTAATGTTAACATCTGGATGGAGATATCCCTGTCAGCTCCATCAACAAGTGCCAAAAGGTTGTCCTTTCTCCCACAGCTGTAGTTGGGAACATTTCCTTGTCCAGTAGAGAGCATGTCCAGCAAGGCCTCTGTAGTGCCGAGGGTGTTATCATAGTTGTCATGGATGTTGTAGCCAAGGGTGAGATTGTGCAGGAGCTGGTGATTTTTATTAAAAACTTCAATATTGAAAATCATGTGTAGTATTCTTTCCTTTCGATGACGTGAACTAGAATAAAACCATTCTCATGTTAATATTAGCATCATCAACAGCAACAAAAAAATACTTTCTCTCTATTTAATCCTCTTTTTCTCTGCAAGGTAATGGAGTCTTAAGCCACTATTGATCCAACACCATTATTTGTAGATGTACTAATTTTCATCAGCCCAGTAAACAGTTTGCAGAATAATTCAGTCATTAAAGTAGAACAATCATAAAAAGAAGAGGATTTTTGATAAGTGACTCAGAGAAGCTAAAAACAAGACCTCCTCTATTCCTCTAAAAATCAGGCATAGAATAATGGGTATAAAATATGGAAATGAGCTGGGCAGGGGAAACTACAATGATCACTACTTTCAACAAAACCCAGTATTCAAGTCATGAATTTAGAATTGAACAGGGAGAGGAAAATAATGTGGACTTCTTTCAGATTTTATTTTCCTCATGTCTGGATTTGAGCCTCTCCCAGAAAATAAGACAAAAGAGAGAGGCCATGGAAATTAAAAGGATTCAAGAAATTAGTCAGGTCCTGCAATATAGGAGTAAGTAAAACAAGAAGAAAAGCTGAGGTTGGGAACATTGACTTCTTCAGTAGAAAGCATACCTAGCAATGCCTCTGAAGTGCCAAGTGTGTTCATATAGTTGTCATAAATGTTGTAGCCAAGTGTGTGATTGTGCAGGAGCTGGTGATTTTTATTAACCACTTCAATATTGAAAATCATGCAAAGTATTCTTTTCTTTTCATAATGCAAACTAGTGTAAAACCATGCTCATGTTAATATTAGCATCATCAATAGCAAAAACTATTTTTTTCTCTATTTGATCCTCTTTTTCTCCACAAGCTAACTGACTCTTAAGCCAATATTGATCCAAAATCAGAGGCACACGATAGACACCCATCACCCTTTAATATTTGTGAGTATAGCATGGAGATATTCCTCCAAAAGGATTAAAAATCAGACATAAACCACTATTTGTAGAAGTACTACAGTAACTTTCATCAGCCCAGTAAACAGGTTGCAAAATAATTCAGTCATTAAAGTAGAACAATCATAAACGGAAGAAAATATTTGATAAGTGACCCAGAAAAGCTATTCTAAAAACAAGCATCCTCTATTCCTATAAAAATCAGGCATAGAATATCAATTAATGGTTTATAAAAATATGGAAATGAGCTGGGCAGGCGAAACTACAACAATCACTACTTTCAACAAAACTCAGTATTCACATCATTAATTTAGGATTGAACAGGGAGAGGAAAATAATGTGGACTTCTTTCAGGTTTTATTTTCCTCATGTTTGGATTTGAGCCTCTCCCAGAAAATAAGACAAAAGAGAGAGGCCAAATCAAAACAATTCAAGAAATTACTCACGTCCTGCAATATAAAAGTAAGTAAAATAAGAAGAAGAAAAGAGTGTTAGAACTGCAAATGGAGGGAATGAAACCCCATCACAATGAACGACTTACATCTGAATCTGACTAGAAGGAGCCATGTTGAAAGGTAATATTGCATGTGTTATTGCTGATGGAGAGATGACAATACCAAGAAGAAGATCTCAAAAATAAGTAAAATAAGAAGAAGAAGAAGAAGAAGAAGAAGAAGAAAAGAGAACTGCAAATGGAGGGAATGAAACCCCATCACAATGAACGACTTACATCTGAATCTGATTAGAAGGAGCCATGTTGAAAGGTAATATTGCATGTGTTTGAGAAGGAACTTCTCCTCTTGGGACCCTGAACTTCTTCCATGTAAGTAAGGGTAGTTGGAGAAAAGCATGTTTGTAAAAAATTACAGATATACCTCTTTGGATACACTGTTCTGTAGTTACTTTAGCAATAGCACTTAGACTTATATACCGCTTCATAGTGCTTT
>QLTV01001177.1:5352539-5365090 GCA_003457575.1 Thermophis baileyi | reverse complement strand
AATGGGGATTTTGCAGTATCCTTCCCCCAGGAGTCGGGTGGGAATGGGGATTTTTCAGTATCCTTCCCCCGGGAGGGAATGGGGATTTTGCAGTATCCTTCCCCTGGAGTGGGGAGGGAATGGGGATTTTGCAGTATCCTTCCCCCAGGAGTGGGGAGGGAATGGGGATTTTGCAGTATCCTTCCCCCAGGAGTGGGGAGGGAATGGGGATTTTGCAGAATCCTTCCCCTGGAGTGGGGTGGGAATGGAGATTTTGCAGTATCCTTCCCCTGTCACGCCCACCAAGCCACGCCCACAGAACCAGTAGTTAAAAAAATGGATTTCACCACTAGTACAACCTTCAATAAAATCTCAGAAACTCCAGAGTTCATCCAACCAGACTAAAATATGCAACATCAGCACATCGTTTGAAAGGATATTAATGTCTATATTTTTCAGCAATTTCAGATGTTTGGACATTAATGGAAATTTCATGGCTATTTATACACTTCTTGACAGCTCCAGAATATCTGTATACCACTAAAACTTTCTTTAACCTTTAACTGAGCAAAATGCCCCACATCACGGGGAAACAATTTTTGAACCAAGGTACCTTAAATAGGCTAATTTGCAGAATGTGTCCAAAATCTGCAACCCACAACTCCTGAGGGAATGAAATTTGAGAAAGTTGTGTCTGCTTCCGGGTTACTGGCTGCTGCTACATTGCTAGGCTGCTGCTGTGGTCGTGTATCTTTGTATTCAATTCTGTGACAGTTTCCCAGCCAGTCTCGCAATCCCTTGTTCCAGCCTCCACCTAGAAACAGCCCCTTGCCTGCGGGAAGGGGAGGGGAGGGGAGGGGAGGGGAGGGGAGAGGAGAGGAGAGGAGAGGAGAGGAGAGGAGAGGAGAGGAGAAGAGAAGAGAAGAGAAGAGAAGAGAAGAGAAGAGAAGAGAAGAGAAGAGAAGAGAAGAGAAGAGAAGAGAAGAGAAGAGAAGAGAAGGCAAGGCAAGGCAAGGCAAGGCAAGGCAAGGCAAGGCAAGGCAAGGCAAGGCAAGGCAAGGCAAGGCAAGGCAAGGCAAGGCAAGGCAAGATTTCTGTTGCTCCCTGGTAGCTTCCCATAAGGAAAGTCACTCATCCATCCACTGCTTTATTGCCCACCCATGGTAATTCTGTTTCTCTGTTTAGGTAAGGAAATATATCTGAAACAACAATCCAATGGAACATACAGTAGATTGTATCTCGTGTATCCCGAGAGAGAAGCTTGATTCATCATGGAGGTGGTGCCCATTTTCCCAACTGTGCAGACTCTGACTTAGCAGCATTTGGAATTTTACTGAGCTGTGTGCATAGAAGCACAATGCAGGATTGGATTTGCGTACATAATTGTGCAGAGCAAGGGAAAACAAATGAGAAGACATAATAAGTCTACAAAGAGCCATCTACAAAGCATGCAGATTTCCCCCCTAAGGCTAATTAGCTTCATGCATAGCAGTGAGATGATGTAGTGTTTCCAGAACAGGTGGGTTGAAGAAGCTCCCAACAGAATTTTAAAAATATATGTGTCATAAAGGTAGGCGAAAGGCTGCGTAGCGATGCCGTTGGTAGATGTTTATCCAAAAGGTCTATTCAAAAGATTGTTAGAGTGGACAAGCATATTTTCTTACGTACAGATAGGCCTCATTTAGCGACTACCTCATATAATGACTGTTCGCAATTATGAGGATGATGAAAAAATAACTTTGTGACCAATCCTCGCATTTCCACTCTTCTCAGCAAAAGAAAGCCAAAGTAAGATCGTAAGCACAGTCATCCCAAATCACAACTAGTACCAAATGACAAGAAAGAAACACACTGCATATGTGAAAAAAATATTTATAATAGAAATAAGACAATCAGCATCCAATGTGCAACAGTGATGAATGCTCCAGATATAAATGTAAAAAATGTCCTCTTCACTATAGGTGGCAAATTGATCTTTCTAATCAAATTAACAGATTGCAGTCCAAATACTGTAGTAAAGACAACAACATAACTATACATAACAAACTAATATACAAAATGCAAAACAAAACACAATTTTTACACAATATCCAAGAGAATCATCACACAATTTTTACATCAACATGCAACTGGAAAAAAATTACTAATTGGCAATCATTCAAAAATATCAGATTACAGTCTTTCCCAATGATTCTTAGAGGTGCCAGGAATTGGATCTGGAAAAGGTAGCCTCCTGATTGCCTTCAGATTCTTTGAACAAAAACTCCTTTCAACCCAACCAAATAGCAAGGATTTGTGGAAGCTCTAGTTCACAAAATATGGAGGACACTAATTTTTCTGATCCCCGATCTTGAATCTTTCTTGTGCAAAGTGCCTCTAATTATGGTACTTTTCCAAACAAGAAACACAGTAAAAAAAAACCTATTAAAATAAGCTGCCTGGGGTATTCTGAGAATTGAAGTCCACCCATCTTAAAAGTTACTAAGGTTGAGAAACACTGGTTTAGAGATCTATTTTTTTTAATCATACAACAGAGGGCAGTGATGTAACCTGATAGGCCTCACAAAAGAGAATATTGGATCATAGGAAAATGATGGTTAAGTCCTTGTTTTTTATAATCCCCCTTTGAGTGCTGAGAAGTAGAGCCTGATACTGATCCAAGCACTATAAATGGAAGAGAAGGAGAGAAACACAAAAATGTAAGACACTGTTGGAAGAAATATCCATCTGGTTCAGTTCCAAGCCAGGAGAAAGACACTGGAATCTATTGGAAAGAGGGTTTAATGGTGAACAGAACCACCAAGCACATGGTCTTGGTGCAGCTGGCCCAGAGGTGGGATTCAGCAGGTTCTGACCAGTTCTGGAGAACCGGTAGCGAAAATTTTGAGTAGTTCGGAGAACCGATAGCGGAAATTTTGAGTGGTTCGGAGAACTGGGAAATACCACCTCTGACTGGCCCCGCTCCCATCTATTCTCTGCCTCCCGAGTCCCAGCTGATCAGGAGGAAATGTGGATTTTGCAGTAACCTTCCCCTGGAGTGGGGAGGGAATGGAGATTTTACAGTATCCTTCCCCTGCCATGCCCACCAAGCCACACCCACCAAGCCACACCATGCCCACCAAGCCACACCCACAGAACCGGTAGTAAAAAAATTTGAATCCCACCACTGAGCTGACCAGTGGAGTTGAGAGTGGGGGGATTTTATACCTTCTCTTGGGGCTTTGAACTTGAGCTTCCTGTTCCTGTGCAAGAACATGTATTCTATTGGCTGTTGTCAGACTCCTATCATGACCGCCATGTGGGGGTCATGTTTGTCTGAGCTCCCAGGTTCGTTTGAAGCTTGGAGGGTGATGATGTAATGAAGAGGCTTGTGTTCTGAAAGGATGTTGGGCAATTCCTATGTGTCTTAATGGCTTTGTCCTGGTTTGGATCTTGAGTGAGGGCTAATCCCATCACCCTGAGGCTGAAGGTCTTTTGTCTTGTAGATAGGATGGCCCAGGCTTTCTTAATGGGCACCAAATATCTGCTGAGGGCAGGGAGCTGCTTTCTGTCTTTAAAAACATGTTTCCCTTTTAGGGAAATATAATATTCTGCCTTTTTAAATATTTCTCAAAATATTTCATTCTTCTAGGAGGGGTGACTTCCCTCAACACCAATGGCTGTGATTTGATTGTGAAACAACTAAGCAATCCAGTACAGACGGATAGTATCTCCAAAACATGTTTCACAGAACCATCCTTTATTATTTCTTGGTCGATGGCGTTTACAAATACCTGTAGGCAGTTCACATGCAAGAGTATGGAGGTTGTCAGTACGCTGTGTGTGATATAAGAAAATAATACAATTTTTTTTTTCTAAAACCTGGATCTGCTGTCTATGCAAAATACCTGGACTCTTCATGCTGATAACTAGGTTACTACTACTGCTTTCAATTTTATAAAAATTTTTATAAAAAAATATATATATAAAGTCTTGTCAGCTTCTAGCGACATGCTAGGAAGAAGCAGTCACGTTGGAGAAAAGATGGCCCGCATACACAACAGCGTAACTGTGGGAATTAGCAAGTGTCTCTTTGGGAGTATAACACTGAAATTTAATGGAGGGGGTGGGGATTGAAAAGGAGCCAACTTACCAGGGGATGTATTTAAAAAATCAAAATCTGCCAAACTCTGTGTTATCGTGCACAAATCTAGCATGTCACCAAAGAGTCCTTTTAAAGCTATTATGCACACAGCATTTGTTAGGGCCGTGTAGCATTATGGAGTAGACAGCTTTATCGCACAACAGGGTAGCATCCATTCCATTGTGTCTGCCAATCTCAGCCTCCAATAGATCATTTCCTCTCTCCCTTGCTTCCACACGCATGCATTACCCAGCTCATCAGTACCGTATTTCATCTGTCACCGTTTCTGCCCTGTGGTTTCTCAGAGTGGTTGACAAATGAGAGGAAAGAGGTTGAGGTTGAACTCCAGCTTGGAATAAATATCATAAGGTTCTTCCCAGGCTGAAGACCAGTTCCTGCCTCTGAGGCACAGGTAGTTAGCACAAATGCTTCAACATAATGGAAGTCATCCTGCATCGTAGAGAAGGTTTCTGAGGACATTCATTATTCATGAGCTCTATTCGTTCATCATTCAAACAACTGTGCTAGGAAAGCTTCTACCGACAGTCACTTCTATTCATGGTCCAAAGCCAAGGAGATTTGGAACCGAATTAATGTTACTGAATTATCTCTATAAAAAAAAAAAAGAAAGAAAGAAAGAAATGTGAAGGGGGAAAAAAGGAGTCTTACATTAGCCTAAGAGAAAATACCAATGTCAGGCCTGGAAGCCGTCTTGGGCATTGGCTCTTCAGGCCTGCCACATTTAGGACTGTGGGAAACTGGGAAGAGAGGATTGTATGGAGCTGGGGAAATATAGCAATAGCAATAGCACTTAGACTTATATACCGCTTCATAGTGCTTTACAGCCCTCTCTAAGCGATTCACAGAGTCAGCATATTGCCCCCAACAATCTGGGTCCTCATTTTACCCACCTCGGAAGGATGGAAGGCTGAGTCAACCTTGAGCCGGTGAGATTTGAACTGCCGAACTGCAGCTAGCAGTCAGCTGAAGTAGCCTGCAGTACTGCACTCTAACCACTGCGCCACCTCGGCTCTATGTAGTCATAATAACATTCCTTTCTTTGAGAGCCAAGGCCACTCTGCCCTGCACCTGGAGTGGCGTGACTGGGAGGCATCTCCAGTTGGGAAGGTGCATTGATTGGACCATGTGATGGATATGTGGGTGCTGGGGCAGGGACTTGGACTTTCTTTTGGGTGGGGAAAACCCGGAAGCTTTCAGATTCAGGTTTTCCCAGATGTGCCAATATGACATCTCTAATAAAATGGAACTTTGAGGAAACTTAAGCCTCGGAGTTTTCTTTCGTTGGTGGTGTTACTTGGAACCCTGACAACCAAGTTGTAATGCTACTTCAGGTTGATTCTTATGACATCCGCTAGCTTCGTCTTCCACCACACTGAGCATATGACAATCCGAAAGAGGCATTCAAATTATGGCAGAGAATCTCACACATTGCCTTTAGTGGTTCTTATTTTAATCAACGTTGTGATCTAAATTCTCAATTGGCCAGAACAGTTAAGACACATTACAAAAGGCTTTATTCTACATTCTCTCCATAAGAACATCAGGAGGTCCAAACACTTATTTTTTTCAGTGTTGTCCATGTCAGAATAGCCAACTATGTGCATCCAGAAGTTCACAGCCATTGACAGAGAGCAATTATTTGGATTTTCCTTTTCAGATATATAAGCAGATTACAGGGTCATAAAAAGGGAAGCAGATATGTAAGTGGTAGCAGATTGCTACTAGGTGTAAAGGATGCTCCACCTAGTGGCCAGATTCTATTAAAAACTATAATTCTTTTCAACCTCCTATACCTGGCCATGCATTGACAATAAGCCTGATTAGTTATAGACTTATTCGAACTATAGTAGTTTATGTCTCCAAAAGTTTGCATGCATGCCAAAGGATGCCAATGAAGTTAGATTATAAGTTTATAGAGTCATTCAATTGAGTTTGACTTAATCTATTCAAGAATTCTAGTTAGTAACAAATTTGAACACGTAGAGTAGTGAACTGAACAAGAATGATTGTGCTGCTCCTAATCTGAGGTCTTCTACAGCCATTGAACAATATTATCCTCAGAAACCATGGAGATAGAATGGAAAACCCATTGATCTGTTGACAATGTATTTATTTATTAAATTTAGATGCCACCCATCTCACTGTCAAGTGACTCTGTTTCATTGCTTGCCTATAAACTTGGTCCATAAATCATGTGGCAGTTCAAATTCATTTTCAAGTTGCATTAAGGTCACTTGATAATCAGTATTTGAAATAATGAACCAATATGTAGATTTTTGTAATTAATATGCATCTATATTTGCATAGCACCATTGGGTCCCCCTTGGAATACATGGAAAAGATGGAAGTTTTTCACAAGCATCTTAGCAAAGAATAGATATAAAAAGTCACTGATCCAAAGATCCTTTTGTTTCAAGGAAGCCTTGGGGAAAAAAGCACGCTATTGCTAGGTTTATAATTCTTAAGAATATTGTATAATATACTACAGTATTTCTAAAATCATACATGAATTTGACATTTTTCCTACCCTCTAAACATATTGTTTCTTTCAGTGAAAAACAACAATTGCAAACTTCTCAGGTATGTATAGGTAAAGGAGTTCCTGCAGGTTTTACTCATCTCTGTTTCTTTAAACTATTGAGCAAGCACTGTCTGAAGACATTTCCGTGATCCTGTGGCCAGCATGACATCCGGGGCGGGGCGAGTGACAGGAGCTCACTCCCTCACACACTGATAGGACTCAAATTGCTGGAGTATAGATCTTCTCTGGAGTCTTTTAAGCCACCACGCCTCCAGGTATGTATAATAATCAGTTTTTAAAACTGTTTGATGCCACCTGGAATTCCTCTGATTGAGGTGAACCAGATTTTCATGGAACCAACATACCTGATTAGAGAAATTATCATTATAAAATGAGACAAAAACTTGTATATATAAAAATGGGCACCCAGCTTCTTCTTTTCAATCATTCTCCCTTGTTCAGGAAAGAAATGAAATGAAAGAAACCTTTCTTTACTCCGGATTTTAATATTTTTGTGAGGGGGAGAATCACCATACTTGCATCCAATGTTGCAGCTCATGTGCAAAAGCCTAATTGCACTGTGATGTATTTTGGTCGCAGTTCAAGACAAGATGCTCATGCCAACTTTTAATTACCGAAATAATTTCAAAGTAAGGCTGATACTGGATCTGTCAAATATTGGCATTTCAGTTAATAGCCTGTCCAAATTTTAAAAAGTAATTAGTAAATACTCAGAAAACAATCATTTGCAATTATTGATTTCTACTGAAAATACAAAGGCATTGCAAATTTCTAGATCTCCTTCGATAATGAAGGCACTGCTTCATCGTTTTTTCTCAAGGAACAAGATAATTCAGCAAGGTTGTTCTCTTCAAATTTATTTATTTTTAATCAAGTTTTTATTTTATTTTTTTTAATTTATACATATCATTGTGTGAATAGTGTGGTGTCTGGGTATCATACATTTCAATACAAATCAACATATTCATAATTATTGCATTCCATTCTCCTTATTCCATATTATTTATCCCTATCTTTTACACAAAATTTTTATTTTCATATAAATATTAACAAGTATGCGATAACATCTAAACCAATATGCTTCAAATTTAGAGGTGCACTTAAGACACATAAAAATGCCAAAAATGATGTGAACAGGTGAAAACCAAATGTCTATTTCGGTTCAGTTGCTAGCATCTTCTTGTCCTATCTTTGCAGTGCCCTCACATCTAGAACAAGGCAAAAACAAAAATTGAAAAATATATTTAGTCATATTCATTTTGTTGAATGACTTACTGCTGGAATCCAAACCCTGATAGAAAACCTTCTACATTCTAAATCTAGATGATTAATATAAATATATTTTCCAAGATAAATTTCCTATTTTAAATAGCACCAATTCAAAACTAGACAAAGATCTTCCCAACTGGCAAAGTGTTATTAAGAGATTTATAGGGATCCGGAAAAAAATATGTTCAAAATTTTGCAAGACTCAAAAGAGAGAAGTGGATTAGCTTTTCCTAATGTTAGACACTCGTAAAAAGCAAACTGTATATCAAATAGAATGGATAAAATTTCCTAATAGCAGAATATCAATTACAGAAGGAGCAGGTTTAGCCAGTGGATTTTATACATGTTTATAGTATAAACAAAAGAAGACAAGAATCTGGAAGGTATAAGAAAAGGTTTATTAAAAATTTGGAATCCCTTGAAAGGTAGGATAAGTCCAGCAATTTCACCACTAACATCACTCACAAATGCTTCTCTGTTGGAAAACAATTATAATAAAAGAGATCTAATCCCATATGCCAACATGATACATTTGGGCTCAAGAAATAGACTAAAGCACAAATTGCTTAATAAAGATAGGAATCTATCCTAGTTAATCTATCTGCAAATAACTGGAAAAATCAAAAGCAATCTCTAGAGAAAAATGACAGAATTTGAAACCAAGATCATTTCTTAGTATGAATCTGTAAATTCTTACTGAAGTATGGCACAGAGAAATCAAAGTCGAAAAACTGATTTATAAATGGATGCATGACTTCAAAGAATAAGTGTGGAGAGAAAAAAAGAAATAAAATTTACAGCAAACCACAATCTGAAGGAAAATTGATTCAAAATACTGTAAAGATGGAATATGGTTCTGACCATGATTATCAAGGACAAATCATACAACAATAAATGTTAAAAATGTCATAATAAAGAAGCAAGGAAGAGGAGCCTCTCTGTCAGCTGGCGATAAGATCATTTTTTTAAAAAAAAAAATCTAGTCCCCAGGTTTTTTAGATTGATAATGAGAAAGATCATTCCATGCTACACAGGTGTCCCATAAAGGGCAGGGAAAAACAAAGTACACTAAAATATAATCCTTGATCGACCAAAATAAATGCTTGCTTAATTCTGAATTACATATTCAACCATTAGAACATAGAATAACAGAGTTGGAAGGGACCTTGGAGGTCTTCTAGTCCAACCCCCTGCTTAGGCAGGAAACCCCACACCACTTCAGACAAATGGTTATCCAACATCTTCTTAAAAACTTCCGGTGTTGGAGCATTCACAACTTCTGGAGGCAAGCCTTTCCACTGATTAATTGTTCTAACGGTCAGGAAATTTCTCCTTAGTTCTAGCTTGCTTCTCTCCTTGATTAGTTTCCACCCATTGCTTTTTCTCCTCCCTTCAGCTGCTTTGGAGAATAGCTTGGCACTTCTCTGCATTCTTTCTCGAGTCTCAATTTTTTTTAATATCGTGGCGACCAAAACTGGATGCAATATTCCAAATGTGGTTTTATCGATGCATTATAAAGTGGTATTAACACTTCACGTGATCTTGATTCTATTACATAGGAGTATAAAGTTCTATATATCATGCACCCAACAGAAGGACATTAGATATCTCTATCCCAGTCCTTCTATATCAATCTTGCCATAAAACCACCCGCATTACAATTGGTTTTTGTTTCTGTTTTGATATTGTTTTGAACACCACTGGAACCAACAGAAACATTAGGAGAAATGTCCTAACAGCTAAGGTCATCCAGCCCAGGATACTGATTGCATTGTCCTTCATCATGATGACCTCTATTTCCAACAGTCTAAGAATATTCTAATAATACAAACATGATAGGACATTGTGTGAGTTTTCTCCTCCTGCTGTACTTTATAGAATGCTATTTAAGAAAGCAAGACAATATAATTATATCACATAATCTGTTACCATGGAAGACTTAGCAGCCTTAATTTCAAAAACTTCATCTATTATCAAACGTTTGTCTCAAAAGTAGCTGATTTTATTTTCTATCTAAGGATTCTTGAGGGGGGGGAGAAACACAGTTATGATGTTTTCGGATTTAATGATTGGAGAAACTATGACTCTTTAGGAAATCAAACTGGCGTGCTGTTTTCAGGAGAAAGATTTCACATTACTGAATATATAGTTGCAAGTTCCATATTTCTTCCCATTGCATCCTGATAGGCGTCCCACGTTCCTGTTCCTGACTTTGCTTGATGTTCATAAAGAAACCCCATGAAGAGGGAGGAAAACAACAAGAACAATGATATCGTGTTGAGCGCTATTGCCTATGCCTCCAAAACAAAGTGTGGGCTGTGTTGCAATCTTCACAGAAGGAGTTCAAAGTTATGCACTGAAGGAAAGAAATGAATCACTGCATACTGGTGCAAGGTGATACCAACGTTTCTCCCCCTAAAAAAAAACACGTCAATTTCAAAATATACATTTTCCTACCATCCAAAGAAAGTGTGGGTGTGTATGTTGGTTTATTGCAGGAAGCAGATCACTGTGCTGGTGTTTACTAAACATTCTGAAGAAGAATCTTTATTGAACAGGTGAGGTTCCTCTTTTGCAGTATATTTAAAATCCAGAGGCTGAGGTTTGAAATGGCAAAGTGGTGTCCTTACTCATTAATCTTATGTGCTAATTTTTCTACATGGGGATATCAAAGGCCTGAAGATTAACCAGTAACCTGTTAAAATAAACTGGGACAATTTACCCTTCAATTACAGTATTAGGTGAACAGGGACTCAAACGTTGTTCTGTGTAAATAGAAATTGCCTATTTAATATACCTTATGCCCCAAAGAGTTACAGACACACAAACAGAAAAATGGAGAAAAATTGTTCAGTCTGTTTTCTCTTGAGCACCATCCCTCAGGATTTTTTATTGTACTTGTTTTACTAGATTGCGTGCTTTCGGGGTCTCTATCTTGCAAAGTGGCATGTAATCCACACAACAATAACAACACCAATTGTGAAAAATATATTTAAAATGTTAATATCATTAGACCACCCAAAAAAATTCAAAACAAGCAGTTCTATAAAATTATCCAGCGCAGACTATTAAGAGAATAGTCTTTAGGGATCTTCTAAAATCATTCAGCGTTTAAAGCTATTAGTGACAACACCTTCAATTGGGTCAGGAAAGAGATAGTTAGCTAGTCTAACTAGAAGGGGGAAAAGGGACTTATCTAAAGACGCATTTAGGAACAATGCAAACTCCAGATCACAAAAAGCCATTGTTGCATTTTAGTATGCCCTGGTCAGACCCCATTTTGAATTACTGTGCCCGCTTCTGGGCACCATCAGAATTCAAAATGGACAGTGTGAAGTTTCAAAAAGGACTAACAGAGTAGTAAAGGGTTTGGAATATAATAGTTGAAGGATCTGGGTATTTCTGGCTTCGGAAAAAAACAAATATCTGAAAGGTTGCTCCACAAAAGAAGGGATGGATCTATTCTCTTTTGTACCAATGGAAGCAGGTTCTGGCTGTACACCAAAAGGAAATTTCTGACTAGAAGCTGTCAGCTGGCTGAACAAGAAGTGATGAGTTTTCAAAGAGAGACAGGATGGTCATCTTCATAAGTGCTCTAGTGGATCTTGTATCGATCAGGGGATTGATTGGATTAGATGACTAGAAGTATCTTCTCCATCTACACAGAGGCAGCTGCAGGGGAGGGGGGACTAAAACAGTCAAAATGGTGACCCCAAAATTGAAACCTGCACTTTTTTTGCATGCATGATATACAACACAAAACTGGGGCTTCAATCCCATGGTCGCAGTTGCCATTTTGAGTCTCCCCCCCCCAAGGATTTACCTGAATTCACCCACCTAGCACTGAGCTTTCAACAGTAATGAGAAGTGTTGCAAATGAATGGACTTTGGTCCTGTGCCTGGAACCAACTGCTACCAATTTCTGTCTTCCAATTCTTCTTTAATATGCTGAAATCAGATTTATTAATACACACTTAACCTCCTGTCTCCCTTGAGGCTTGGACCAGCTCTTTCAGACAGAATACCTTCCAACTGGTATATTTCCAAATCAGATATTTCCAGATACTACCAATCCAATCAACTAAATTGCCACTGTTTGGTATGTGTCTGTGGGAGAGGAGAGGAGAGGAGAGGAAAGGAGAGGGGAGGGGAGGGGAGGGAAGGAGAGGGAAGAAGAGGGAAGGAGAGGGAAGGAGAGGGAGAGGGAGAGGGAGAGAAGATATAGTATCACAAATCAAGAAATGAAGTAAATGTAAATAAAGTGGATTCAATTCAATGGAACTGCATCTACATGGAGGGAAGTATGCAATGGAGTACCCCAAGGCTCTGTTTTAGGCCCAGTACTCTTCAACATCTTCATCAATGACTTGGACGAGGGGATAGATAGGGAACTCACCAAATTTGCAGATGACACCAAACTGGCAGGAATAGCTAACACTCCAGAAGATAGGCTCAAGATACAGAAGGATCTTGACAGACTTGAACATTGGGCGCTATCTAACAAAACGAAATTCAATGGTGAAAAAAGTAAAGTTCTACACTTAAGCAAGAAAAACAAAATGCACAGTATATGTGATACCTTGCTCAACAGTAGTAACTATGAAAGGAATCTTGAAG
>QLTV01001177.1:5332033-5349278 GCA_003457575.1 Thermophis baileyi | reverse complement strand
TATATATATATATATATATGTATGTATGTATGTATGTATGTATGTATGTATGTATGTATGTATAATATTTATATGTATTTATATGTTAGGGTGTAGGTATATACGTATGTATGCATGTGTGTTATGTAGGTGTACACTTTTAAGAACAGGCAACAGAGTTTCCTTTATAATGTGTGCCAGAATGCCCACAGAAAAAAATGACAACAAAGGTTATCTTNTATATATATATATATATATGTATGTATGTATGTATGTATGTATGTATGTATGTATGTATGTATAATATTTATATGTATTTATATGTTAGGGTGTAGGTATATACGTATGTATGCATGTGTGTTATGTAGGTGTACACTTTTAAGAACAGGCAACAGAGTTTCCTTTATAATGTGTGCCAGAATGCCCACAGAAAAAAATGACAACAAAGGTTATCTTATCTTATAAAAGGCATATACTGTACAATATGCCTTTTAGTGCAGCTCAGAGAATGATTGTTGATTGCCATGCAAATGGCTGAAACCTCAAAAAGTTAAAATCCAATTAGGGCACTTTTACTGATAATCTTTCCCCAAATTGGAACGTTCTCCTTTTTGCCCAATTAAGCAATATATGTTTGTCCAATTTTATGCTCAAGTTAACAAGCAAATAAACAGAGGTATTCAAGGCTGTCCTTTAATGAGAGCTGGCTGGCCAACTGCCACTGACACTATTGCAAGAGTGTTCCTTTCCTTTCGCATTATATTCAAGTCGTTTTGCTACTGGCTCTCTTTTGGATCTGAGGAACAAAGCCATGAGCCTGGCTAACAGCCAGGAGGTTGAGTGATTCAGAACACCCTTCCCTCTTTTTTTTTTTGGCTCAGTAAGGGAGAAGAGAAACACAACAACTGCACCACCTGCCCGTGGGGATTATTTCAAGAAGCAGGGAGCAGAAAGAGCAAGCCTTGCTAGCTTGAAAGCAAACGTTATACATTAGGCTGGAAATAGCTCGGTCTCAAGAAAGAAACCGTGACGAAGCCGCATGCAGTAGAAGTTGCTGACTGTGTAATAACAAAAGGGGCATCAGTTACATATCACTCTCTTTCACTTAGTGGCAAGGCTTTCTCGAGAGTTGTCCTGGAATGATTTAAAGGAGAGCTTGCCACTTGGCACTTTCTAAAGTTTAGGGGGGGGGTTCCCTTCAAAACAGAGAAGAATACTGCAGTCTAATGCACTCTACATGGGGCTTGTCACTACGTTCATATGTGTTTGTCAGCTGGACTCTTATTCTGAAATGACAATGTACACTGATATGCAGTCATGTGATACCTCTACTGCACATGTGTTAATTTTCTTTTGTTTCTCTTTGTTCTTCACCATGTAGACACAGACTTAGATGTTCTTATTTTTGTTTTGCAAATATATTACTTTTATTCTTTCCTGGACTCCGGTCTTATTCTTGAGGATTGAGAGCATGGAAACAAGATTCATTTCGCCTCTAATTATTTTTCTCCGCAACAGGGCTGCCCTTGAAGACCACCCAGAAATTAAAACTAGTCTGCATGAATTGGGAGCCCTAGGATTCCCCATGTAACATCTCTGTTGTGTGAGCTGGCTTCCAGTTCCTAGTGCAATTCAAGGTGCTGATCATTATCTTTAAAGCCCTATATGGCACAGGTCCAGGCTATCTATGGGACTGCCTTTCCCTAAGGACATCTATCCATCCTACCAGGTCAGATAAGGTGGCCATGCTCCTAGTCTCTTCCTTTAAATATTACCATTTGATAGGAACTAGGAAGCCTGCCTTTTCCATGGCAGCCTGTACCCTATAGAAAACTCTGACCCTTTAAATTCAGCAGGCCTCCTCACTCCTATCCTTCTATAAAGCTTTGAAGATCTGGGTTTTCCTCCAAGTCTTGGGATAACATTGGATAATTGCACATTAGAAGTTAACTTGGCTCCAGGTCTTTGTTATTTTTGGTGTTTTCATTCTGTTTACTTTTATAGTTTTAATATAATTTCCTATGTTTTTTAACTTTTGGTGGGAGCTGCTCAGATATATTGAAAGTTGAAAGGTATGTAAATATCATCAATCAATCAATCAATCAATCAATCAATCAATCAATGTATTTATCTACAAGGCATCTCAAAAAGAGATTCAAAAATCTCACCCTTGGTTTGCTTTATTTGGCCTATAATGTAGCTGGTATAATTTACACATCGTTTTCACAATTCCAACAGATGTCAAATCACAGTTACATTTCTCTTACAGTCCTCTTGGTGAGAAATGGATGTGTCTCAAGTTGCTCTTAAGAAGAACAATGTATGAGTTTAGACATGAAATGAGAAATATAATGAACGCCTGCCAATAGACAGTTACGGGAAAGGAACTTCAGAGGCTTCCATTTTTTTGCATTTTATTTCCTTGAAAACTGGAACAGGAAATGTAGAAATACACCTTCCCTTTTCTGAGTACACTTAACATATCAATAATGTACAGAAACATACTATGACAGACATAGTGCCAAAGGATCGCATTCAATTTATTTGATTCTAAAAAAGTAATCCTCCTCTATCAAACCTCCATACTCTGTACTTTGTACAAAGTGAGTTGTAGGTGGAAGAGGGCTCTTTCTTTTAACCACTGACATATCTGTCAATTTTTGGTCTGGCTTTTTAGACTGACACCAACACTTGGAATTATTCTTGGAAACCTATTAAAAACTAATGCTAGCATTATGTGAGACTGCTGACTATCACCTGCCAGAATGAAGGCTGCTGCATCCTGTACCAACTGCACTTTCTGAGCAGTCCTCAGAGGCATTCTTATGTAAATCGCATTGCCTATTCAAGGGAGGGGGGGGATGTATTCCCTTGAGTAAATACCCCCAAAGCCAGGGGTTTCCAACCTTGGCAACTTTAAGACTTGTGGACTTCAACTCCCAGAACTCTGGGAGTTGAAGTTCACAAGTCTTAAAGTTGCCAAGGTTGGAGACCCCTGCCCAAAGCTTTATGTTCCAGGAAGAGTCACAATTGATGCAGCTTTCAGAGCAGGGCAAAGACCACCGACCTTGGGCCTCCGCTTGCCTATCTAACAGTAGCAATAGCAATAGCACTTAGACTTATATACCGCTTTACAGTGCTTTACAGCCCTCTCTAAGCGGTTCACAGAGTCAGCATATTGCCCCCAACAATCTGGGTCCTCATTTTACCCACCTCAGAAGGATGGAAGGCTGAGTCAACCTTGAGCCGGTGAGATTTGAACCGCCGAACTGCAGCTAGCAGTCAGCTGAAGTAGCCTGCAGTGCTGCACTCTAACCACTGCGCCACCTCGGCTCTTATGAGGACCCTATGTCACAGATCTGCTCCTCCCTATCCAGAATTATCATGAAATAGTAAGATGATTTATTATTGTCTGATGGTTTCTGAGCAAACAACACCTTTATTTAACAGAGATTCAGTTTAACAGATTATTGAGGTTTACAAATGTTGGAAGAAATATCCATCTGGTTCAGTTCCAATCCGGGAGAATGACACTGGAAACATGGAGGCTGATTGGAAAGATGGTTTAATGATGAAGCAGAACCACCAAGCACATGGTTCTCTGGTGCAGATGAACACATGGAGTTGAGAGTGGGGGGCTTTTATACCTTCTCTTGGGCTTTGAACTTGAGCTTCCTGTTCCTGTGCAAGAACATGTATTCTATTGGCTGTTGTCAGACTCCCATGGTGCCATGTGGGGTCATGTTTGTCTGAGTCAAGTTTGGTTGAAGTTTTCTGGGTGATGCAAAGTCCTTAGGAGATTGTGCAATGTAGTGAGCTCTGCTGCTAAATAATCCTATTATGTCCTGGAGGATCATGTCTTAATCCCATCACCCTGGAGCTGAAGGTCTTTTGCCTTGTAGATAGGCTGGCCCAGTCCTGCTGGGGCTATTAAGAAAGACTTGGGGACTGCTTTCTGTCTTTAAAAACATGTTTCTTCTTTAGAGAAATATAATATTCTGGCTTTTTTAAATATTTCCCAAAATATTTCATTCTTCTAGGAGAGGGCTGAGTGCTAACTTTGTACAGAAAGGAAGACATAGCCTTGACACGCTGATATATCACATGTCCTCCAATCCTAGATCACCAACATATCAGAGATAAAGAAGAGACATAAAGTATGGTTGTGCACTGGATTTGAGATATACTAGGACAAGTGCATCACTGCATGAAGACCATGAATTCCCAAACTCCTCCATAACCTGCAGCATGGCTTGGAAGTAAAAGCCTCTGAGCCTCTGTATTCTACCCCCAGCCCCAAAATGAGCACCAGAAATTCAAGAAAGTACACTGCCACACAGTAAGAGAGAGACAGTTCATGGGAAGGATGTTTAGGTTCTCTCACTGGCCCAGTGTTCCAGAATGGCTGTAGAAAAATGGCAACCATGCTGATGAGGAGGAATGATCCGGCTTGCTTTAATCCTGGGTGCATAATCTGTAGTTTTTCCAAATGATGTTGATCCATCAACTCCCAGCATCCCTTCTTATTGACTATGCAGGTTGGGGGCCTCTTGAGATTTGAGCTTCAGCAACATCTGGAGGTCCCCGCCTTATGTCCCATGAAGAAACCGCAGCTGCTGAGATTCCAAGCAGTTCTAAATCCAGAAGGAAAACTGGCAACATTAATTTATAAGAAAAGATCAAAGTGTCAAACCAGCTCAAAATGCCAGACTAAACATAAAGGTTACTTGCTTCAAAAATAATGAATGGCTTCTCACTTGAAACATTTGTGAATGAAATCCTGTGCTTAGGGCATTATGGGGAGAAAGAGTATAACCCCCCCCTTTTTTTTAAAAAAAAATAAGGTAATGATTCCTATGACTTGGAGGCTGAGCCAATGCTCTTTTATTGCCTGCTGAGTGCTTCTCAGCAAGTGGCACGCTCAGAATATAACAGTCCTGATGAATGTCTGAATTGGATGGGTAAGCCAGCATGGGCCTCATTACACTGACTGGATGCATTTCTGCCATTCATCAAATCTTCCTGAGCTCACTGGAGATGGGGGGGGGAGGCGGGGTTCTTCAGTTGAACAGGTGTTTTCATGGACACTCTCCGTACATCAGAACCAAGCCTGGAGAGCACAGAAGTGCTGTGATGTGTGACAAGGCAATCTGATCATGATTTCTAAAGCAAATTCTGGGTCCAAACATTTGAGACCGATACTGAAGTAAAACATTACATGCTCTTTAATGACAGAATTTTTCAAACTACACCGATTAGTTCAGATCTTCTTCATGTTCCCCTCATATCCAGTGATAATTATAGAAATTCTTACCAATCCCAGCTATAACAGGAAAGGTTAAGTCTTAGTTTTGGAATTTCAGTAACACAGTCCTGAGAAGAAACCAACATTGCTAGTGAGAAGTGTGTCAGAGTAGCACATCTCTTATCTATTTATCTGCCTGGTTTATATCCCAACTTTCCTTCAGGAGCTCAAGCAGCCATACAATTCTTCACCACAATTTCTCCCCCACATCAACAGTGCTGTGAGAAAGGTGGGGTCACTGACCCTAAGACACCCAACCAGCTTTCATGGCTGAAGTTTCTATGTTTCTCCAGTCCAACACTTTAATTAGTGCCTCCCTATAGCATGTCAAGGATTGAATCCTCAAGCACCCTCATATATATTTTAAAACTTTCAACCTTTAGTTTTTCGGTTAAACTGGGAAACCTCTGATTTTCCTTGAACTCTATGTGCTTAAATTGAGTCACCAACAGCTGGTCATCAAATTTAAATAGAGGTATTTCATAAATGTTTAGAGTCCGTTTGTTATTCATTACTTTATCGTCTCTCATTTATTTACATGGGGAGAGAGTATTCATAGTAATAAAACAACAATGGATATTAATAACAATATAGTAATAAAGAATACCATTCTTTCCAGTTCTGGTATGATTTCTCTCTATGTTTTCCACATTACCAGTCTTTTGTTATTTTTTTCTTCCAATTCAATGGGCTTATCATTATCATAATTGGAAAAGAAAGTACTTCAGGCTTGGAACTTATAATCAATAAAGATTTCTGCTTTGCAAGTCTTAATTAGAATGTTCCAAGCAGCCTGAACAAAACAATTCTACCTATGCAACACATATGCAGAACTCAAAAATACCTGAAGGGTTTCCCCCCCTCCCCGCCCATATATCTGGTTATGGTGCATGCAGCGTAATAGCCAGAGGCATCTGTTGGCCCTATGAATGATTTGGGCTTTTAAAACTTATCATGACTTTGATGTTTTATTAGATGAAAACGTGGGGCTGTAAAGTTGCTCTAAACATGAGGCTTAGAATTCTTAGGTATCCCTGCTATTCTTGTGTTTAATATTAAACACAAGAATACTCCTTATCACTTTCTATACTTTAATACATAGCTCTCGGTTCATTGCTTTTCACTGCTTTTAGCTCCTCAGCAAACCAAGATTTTTAATCAACTGTACAAAGGAAAGACAGATTGGGAATTATGGTGTCAACAGATTATTCAACAGATCAGCCAGGGCTTCAACAGTCTTGTCAACAGACAAGATGGGAGATACCCCAAGTACATTTAGAGAGCCATCTGGAACCACCAGGCTCATATATTGTATGTGAACCATGATCCTCTTGACACTTCAAGGCTTTAACTTGACTCTTCAGCTACCCTTGAGAGGTGTCTCACAAACATGGCTTAGCTGTATCAGATTTTTTTATTATGGACAAAAATGAACCCATATAAACCAGTTGACTCCCATTGCCAGTGATAGTGTACAAATGAATGATAGGAATAGAATAGAATAGCATAGCATAGCATAGCATAGCATAGCATAGCATAGCATAGCATAGCATAGCATAGCATAGCATAGCATAGAATAGAATAGAATAGAATAGAATAGAATAGAATAGAATAGAATAGAATAGAATAGAATAGAATAGAATAGAATAGAATAGAATAGAATAGAATAGACTAGAATAGAAAACAGAGTTGGAAGGAACCTTGGAGGTCTTCTAGTCCAATCCCCGGCTTAAGTAGGAAACCTATACCATTTCAGACAAATGGTTATTCAACATCTTCTTAAAAACTTCCAGTGTTGGAGCATTTACAATTTCTGGAGGCAAGTTGTTCCACTGATCAATTGTTCTAACTGTCAGGAAATTTCTCCTTAGTTCAGGAACTGGATAGTAAATTCATTGTTTTTTCCTTCTGCCTTTCCCATGAACAAAAGGAGTCTTGATGTGGTGCTCAGGGGCCTTGAAGTTAAGTAGCCGATGTATGTTTTCATAATCACCATTTTTGGATTGAGAACTATTGCACCCAATTCAACCATCACATATGCCATCAATCTTTAGCATTTATTGTTCTTTTTAAAGGTAAGAACTATTCTCCAAAGCATCCTTATATTGGGGTCTCTCATAATCTATTGTACTATCAAAGGATATATTTTCCAATAACCACAAGCTACAGTCAATAATGTCAGAGAGCAGTTAAATATGTACAGTAGAATATTTGATGTTGCCCCTTTCCATTCTATCTCAACTGAAGAGCCTCAAATCAAGCAAATACATTTTAATATGCTAATACCACATAACAATTTTTATTTCCTTCAGTCACAATATAGTTTTGGCTCAGAACTTGATGACAGCTTGTTAATCTATATCGATACATTATTTTAAGAAATGACTTTGTAGTCACTTGAGAACACAACAAAAATGCCGCTTTTAACACGGACATCTGCACATGGGGTCAAAAAGTCAAGATCGCGGTTATAACCACTCACTCAAAGTCTCATTCCTTTTTATGTACATTTCACACATGTAGGAAGGGGGTGGGGCTTCAGTCACGTGGTTGTGCCTGCCATCTTGACTTTTTTTTATTGTTCCTGCAGATGCCTCTGCTTTCTATCATAATTGATTTGTTTTTGTTCTGATATGTTACTTATTTCCCTACTTTGTTTGTTTGTTTGTTTGTTTGTTTGTTTGTTTGTTTGTTTGCTTGCTTGCTTGCTTGCTTGCTTGCTTGCTTGCTTGCTTAATACATTTATATAGCCACCCATCTTATTACAAATTTTGGGTAGCTTCCCATCAAACAAGTTATGTTGCTTGTATGCACAGGGCTTTTCCTTTACTGTATATTTTTTATTTCCAATCACCTTTTCATTTATTTTCAAAACAACTTACCTTATGTGCGGCCACAATCTGAAAATAACATTTAACACAGCAGAGTACTTGAGCAAAATGGTTCGGTTGAGATTGGCATATGTGGGACTGATTGGGGTAGATTGTAGAGGTGCTACCGAAATATAATTTTATCATATTTTATTTATCTATATATTACATTATTGTATTTTATTCCAATTTCATTTTAAATTGTATTTTATTCCAATTTCATTTTAAACTATATTTTATTCCAATTTCATTTTAAATTGTATTTTATCCAATTCCATTTTAAACTGTTTTTATCAGATTTTAGTAATAATTTGTGTCTGGAACTCTGCACTTTGATATGGCCAAGGGCTAATCAATAAAGTAAACTAACTAACTAAACTTTTCATTTATTTTCTCAAAAAGAAATCTTACTCATTTGCAAAGCTGGTGATGGAGAAATCTTCATTCTGAATACTCAGCTTGACATTTGATTCTGCATTTGATTCACTATAAAAATTAAGTCAAAGTCTTCCTTTGAGACATCCAGGTATGGTAACATAACAACATTTCCCAATCTAGCAGAATAACAGAGTTGGAAGGGACCTTGGAGGTCTTCTAGTCCAACCCCCTGCTCAGGCAGGAAACCCTATACCAGTGATGGCGAACCTTTCTTTCTTTGGAAGCCGAAAGCGCAAGCACGTATGCTATTGTGCGCATGCGAGTGCCCACACCCATAATTCAATGCTCCCCGCCCCCTGTGCATGCATGTGTGACTCCCCCCTATGCTGCCCTGCCCCCGCGCATGCACACACATCCCCCCTCCCCCCTGTTTCCCAACTTCTGGTGGGCCCGGTAGGCCCATTTTTCACCCTCCCCAGGCTCCAGAGGCTTTCTTGGAGCCTGGGGAGGGCGAAAATGCCCCCCGCCCCCCAGAGGCCCTCCGGTAGCCAAAAATGCCCTCCCAGAGCCTCTGTGCGAGCCGAAAATCAGCGCAAGCTGAGCTAGGGCAACGGCTCGCGTGCCGGCAGATATGGCTCCATAGGTTCGCCATCCCGGACATAGGGCATTATACATAAACAGTCTTCAGGTGCTTTGGAGAATAGCTTGACTCCCTCTTCTTTATGGCAACCCTTTAGATCAGGGGTGTCAGACTGGATTTCTTCGAGGGCTGGATCAGCATTGTAGTTCTCCGCGGGCCAGCCAGGGGTGCGGGGGAGATGGGACAGATGGACTCCTGCAGCACTTTCCCAGCCAAAACAGGGTGAGGGGGGGGACCATGTTTGCACCTCCCGCACCCATTTTCGCTAGCAGAGGCACCGCAGGCCGGTTCTTTGCTATTTCCAGGCTGGCCCCACGGGCCAGGTTTAAGCACCCCGCCGGTTGGATTCAGACCGCAGGCCTTGAGTTTGACACCCCTGCCTTAGATATTGGAACACTGCCCTAGTCCTTCTTTTCATTAAACTAGACATATCCAACTCCCCTAGTCCTTCTTTTCATTAAACTAGACATACCCAATTCCAGCAACTGTTCTTTATATGTTTTAGCCTCCAGTCCCTAATCATCTTTGTTGCTCTTCTCTGCACGCTTTCTAGTCTCAACTTCTTTTTTAAATTGTGGTGATCAAAATGGGATGCAGTATTCCAAGTGTGGCCTTACCAAGACATTATAAAGTGGTATTAACACTCCATGTGATCTTGATTCTATCCCTATGTTAATACAGCCTAGAACTGCACTGATGTCAGGGTTCCAAGTAACACCCCCAACTAAGTAAGACTCCGAGGCTAGGCATTCCTCAAAGTTCCATTTTATTAGAGATGTCATATTGGCACATCTGGGAAAACCCGAATCTGAAAGCTTCCAGGTTTTCCCCACCCAAAAGAAAGTCCAAGTCCCTTCCCCTGCACCCACATGTCCATCACATGGTCCAATCAATGCACCATCCCAACTGGAGATGCCTCCCAGTCACACCCCTCCAGGTGCAGGGCAGAGTGACCTTGACTCTCGGAGAAAGGAATGTTATTATGACTATATATCTCCCCAGCTCCATACAATCCCCCCTCCCAGTTTCCTACAGCACTAAATGTGGCAGGCCTGAATCTCCAATGCCCAAGGCCTGGCAGCTGGTTTTTTTTTTTTGTTTTTTTTGGTTTTTTTGGCAGCTGCAGCACAATGCTGGCTCATATTTAAGTGATCTAAGGAATTGCACTTTTTTTTTTTGAGAGAGAGTTTGTTTCTTACTCAAGGGAACTCTGGTTTACAAGAATAATGGCATTTCTAGAATTCAAAACATCCCAGTCAATAACAGTGAATGATATATGTTGTTGGACAGATTCACATTTTGTGTTAACATTTCAATCATTCCAGAGACTGGGTAGCATTTACTCTAAATTTCTCAGTAGGATAAATGTCTCCATTAATTATTCTGTTGTTCACACAGTTTGCTGATAGACTTTGTCTTGTGCAGTTGATGACCATTTTAAAGGAGAGAACAGGGCTGTAAGAATTCTATTTTGCAGAGATTCAATTTGGAATTAAAAGTAGCATACCTCTCCTTTTTCAACAGTGAAAACTGGAAGCTCAAAAATAAGCCTATTAATTATTACCTGTTGGCTTTGAAGGCTGATTAGCAACATCTTCTACTTAGCCATGTAACAAAGCAACAGAACAGCAGCACTCTAATTGCCTCATGATGACTACAAGACATGAATTGCATTTATTTCTATTAGATTGAGACTGTGACTTAATTGACCATTAAATTCTTCTCCAATTTGATCTCTTTATCTATAAAGCACTCTTGAGGTGCAACTTCCCTTCTCTGAACTAGTTACATGCATTCATCCATCTGATACTATGTTTTTGGCTAAATGAGGAAACTTGGGGTGAGAGAAAGAAGATTCAGATTCAGATTAACAGAGTTGGAAGGAACCTTGTGGGTCATCTAGTCCAACCCCCCGCCGAAGCAGGAGACCCTACACCATTTCTGACAGATGGCAGCCCATTCATGTATCACTGATTCAAAATGGGGAATACATGTTTGCATATATCTTGCAACCAGCTCTAGCATGACCTAAAATAGGATCTGGTGCTTCCTATCTCAAATAGCTGAGGGTTTCACCTGGGATGTTGAAAAGATGTTGAGACTCTAGAACAGGGGTGTCAAACTCACGTCATCACGGTGGCGTCACGTGACATATTGGGACTTTTTTTTCCCCTTCACTAAACTGGGCAGGGGCAGGGGCAGCATGTGACGCATCTGGCCCACAGGCCGCGAGTTTGACACCCCTGCTCTAGAAAGAGTGCAGAGAAACTAATCAAGGAGAGAAGCAACCTAGAACTAAGGAGAAATTTCCTGACAGTGAAAACAATCAGTGGAATGACTTGCCGCTAGAAATTGTGGGTGCTCCAACACTGGAGGTTTTAAAGAAGAGATTGGACAACCATTTGTCTGAAATGGTATAGGGTTTCCTGCTTGAGCAGTGGCTTGGACTAAAAGACTTCCAATGTCCCTTCCAACTTTGTTATTTTGTCATTTGTTCTGTTATGATTAGGGGACTGGAGGCTAAAATGTATGAAGAATGGTTGCCAGAATTGGGTGTGTCTAGTCTAATGAAAAGAAGGACTAGGGGCAACATGATAGCAGTCTTCTAATATTTGAGGGGCTGCCACAAAGAAGAGGGGGTCAACCTATTCTCCAAAGCACTTGAAAGCAGGACAAGAAGCAATGCATGGAAACTAATTAAGGAAAGAACCAACCTAGAAATAAGGAGAAATTTCCCAACAAAACAATTAATCAGTGGAATGGCTGCCTTCAGATGTTGTGGGTGCTCCATCACTAGAAGTTTTTAAGAAGAAATCCGACAGCCATTTTTTCTGAAATGGTATATATAGGGTTTCCTGCTTGAGCAGGGAGTTGGACTAGAAGACCTCCAAGGTCCCTTCCAACTCTGTTATTCTGTTAAAAGACTTCAGATTCAGTGGATTGGGTATTAAAGGCTTTAGTCATGTTCCTGGCAACTGTTTCTGGTTATGGCTAACCTTAATCCCACAATATATAAGAGTTTCCCTTCCGGATATTTTGGAACTGCAGTTGCTGGAATTCTCAACCATTATATTCTTTGATGGACTGACAGATCGTTTGATTGATTTGTTCAATTTCTGCAGAGCTAGCTTACTTTATAAAACACTAAAATAAAACAATTAATTAATTAATAATAAAATCACTATCATTCAAGGCCTGGTGAGAGAGATGTGCTTTAATTGGACATCATTAGGAAGTTTAAGAATGATGACCCTGGTGAACAATGGAAATACTGCCAGAGAAGGTTCCTCCTATGCATTCAATGAACAGAGATTTAATAACATGGTTATCTTCCGAAAGGCTTTTCTAGAAGGTCTTAATGTCTGCAGATTCATAATAAAAGAAGACATTCTTTAGATTGCTAAGCTTCAAGCCAGTCAGGGATTTAAAGATTTAATAACAACAGCCAAAACTGTGCCCAGAAAGCCACACATCATGTGGTATCATGGAGATTAATAATCTAGCTATCTCATTTTGAAGCAAGTGGGACTTCAGGAACTTTTCAAGCATAACTTCAGTCCTTAGTCTTAGGATATAGCCAAGCCACAGAGAATTGTTGCCCATTCTGGAAGATGCCAGGTTTTTGTTTGTTTGTTTTTTAAAGAATTTTTTATTTTTTACTCCACATATATACATCAATACATATACCATAACATCTTATCAGGTATTAACATATATGTATACATTATTATCAAATAGACAAACATAATAATCTTACATATATCGTTATCAATTTGCTCATCTGTTTCCCCTATACCATATCGTATCACTCCCCTCTCTCTTACCTCCCTTCCTCTCCTCTACCTTCTTTCTCCTTCTCTCCCTTCTTCCTACTTCCCTCTTCTTCCTTCCTCTAACTTTCTCCTCCTTGGAAGACGCCAAGTTGAAGAAGCCTGGCCTAAGGTCCCTCTTGCCCTTTTACTTGAATTCTCAAGAATCCTTGAATTTTACCAAGTTAATATGCCCATTGGTTTTCCTCTCCTCCCAATGCTGTTTTCAAAGTGCAGAACACTGCAGACTCATAAGATTAAAAGGCACCTAGAGAAATTGCCAAAGGAAGATATCCAAGGTTTTTATAAAAGATTCAGATCTGAACCACAAATGAATCTGATCTCAATCTATCTGAGAATGCTGAAATGTCAAAACAATTTAAGCAAACGAAGCCAACAAAGAGCGAGCAAGTAAGTAGACATTTCCTATCTTTCAAATTGGAATTATCTGAGATACTTTTTTTTTTAACTTTTAGAAGATGCATAGGACATCTTTATTCCACTGGGATGCAATAAACTCGGATAATAGATTCGTTCTTGGGTGGCTTTTCTGCTTTTTGTGTCTACGGAACTTGCCTGGGCTGTCAACTCTGCCAATATGGAAATGACATCCTTTGGCTTCATGTTTGATCACGACTGAGTAATCAGAGTTCAAGTTTTAACCACAGGGTAAAAAGTCAGCAATGGTATGGAAGCGTGCGTGCTAAAGGCTGGTCTTCTGTTGCTCATTTCACGTGCTGTTCAAGATAATGAAATGTTATCTATGGATATTAAACTTTTACTGCATCACAGAAATTCAAGGTTGGCAGTTGTCAAAGCTCCCTTTTAAAATGAGCCTGTGTTGAAGGGGAAATGTCACCCTTCTGAATTATCCAGAGCATCAGACAATGAGTGCCTGAAGACTCAATGCTTGTTAAGAATAAAGCCTGCTCTGAAGAAAGGGTAAGCAGTGGGGAGTTGAAGAAGAAAGTTGAGCCACGGTGGCGCAGTTGGTTAGAGTGCAGTACTGCAGGCTACTTCTGCTGATCACCTGCTGCCAGCAGTTTGGCAGATCGAATCTCACCAGGCTCAAGGTTGACTCAGCCTTCCATCCTTCAGAGGTCGGTAAAATGAGGACCCAGATTGTTGGGGGCAATATGCTGACTCTGTAAACCGCTTAGAGAGGGCTGTACAGCACTATGAAGCGGTATATAAGTCTAAGTGCTATTGCTATTGCTAAAGTTAAGGAAGGTGGCAGGTGCTAGAGCAGCATTCCCCAACCTTTCTGGGTTGGTGGGCTGGAGCCGGGGTGGAGGGGGGGAAATGAGGGGGTGGTTTTGTGGGAGGGGTAGGTGCATGCACATATGCGCGCCTGCCAGCACTCATTGCTCGCATGAGTGGGGCCGAGAGCACCCGCGACGCTCACATGAGTGGGGCCGAGATCGCTCATGTGAGTGGGGCTACAAATGCCAGTGACGCTTGCGCAAGTGAGGCTCCGAGCGCCAGCAATGCTCGCGCGAGTGAGGCCATGAGTCCCTGTGATGGTCGTGTGAATGGAGCCGCAAGCCCCCACAAAGCTCGCATTAGTGGGCCACTCATGTGGCCTGGTCGTGAATAGGCCATGGCCTGGTAGTGAGCCCACAGGTTTGGGACCCCTGTGCTAGAGGACAATAAAGGGAAACCCAAAGAGGAAACACCTGCTGGATTACCCTTACCAGACCTGTAGAAACAGATCCCAGTCCCTCCCAGCTCTTCTATTGCCCAGGCAGAGGTTCCTGGTTCCTCAGGTTGGAAAGCTTTCCTCAAAAGAAAGGAAGGGGCCAGAAGCTACCTGCACATAAGTCAAGGGTGGAAGGCTTATCTTGTTGCTGCAAGAGCATGAGAGCCAGCCCCTAAACTTAACTTTCTTGGTTAGATATTTTGAGATTCATTTGAAAATGGTTGGTTTGGACTGCTGAAGCTTCACAGAGTGTATTTTTATTGTTAACCTCTGACCCTGAATGCTTAAGAACTTGGGAGAAGAAACTCCAGGAGGTTTTCTACATTTTTGGAGAATCTAGTGTTTGCTTTCTGTTTCTCACTAATCAGCTCGCCACCTCTCTTTCTACAAAGTCTTCTAATAGTCTGCCAGATTAAGCTCTTGACAAATATGATTTCCATTGCAATGTGATTAGTTTTAGTTAGTTAGTGTTGGATAAATCTGTTCTGGATTTTGTTAAACAAGGGTGGGGGGAGATTTTCAGGCTAAAAGAAAATGAAGAAAAGGGAAAGTGAATATACAAAAATTCCTTTTCACCCCCCATGGGTGATATGTGTCTTCCTCAACCTTGGGTGTCCTACCAGATAGGTGAGAGTTTGAGGGTTCTGTGCAGTACTTTAGCTGTTCTTAGCATTGCACTTTTCAGGACAGAGAGCTTTGACAGTTCCTGGGATCTGTTGGAGCTGTCCTGAGTGCTCCTCTATTGGGATCACTTTGGCTTTTACTTTCCGCATCCCTCTAGTTCCTCCTTCAGACCTTGGTACTTCTCCAGCTTCCCATACTCCTTCCTCCTAATGTTGCTTTCACTTGGCACCGCTGCATATATCAGCACTGCTGCCTTCTGGTTTTTATCTATTATCACAAAGTCTGATTGATTGGCCAGTATCTATCTGTCATGTCCTGGATCTTAGCCTAGTTATTCTATATGATCTTTCATGGAATCTCCCATTTTGACTTGTGAGGGTCTAGCCCATACACTCTGTAGATGTTCCTGTACACAATGCCAGCTACTTGGTTGTGCCATTCAGTGTATGTTGTTCTTCTCTCCCTCTCCCTCTCCCTCTCCCTCTCCCTCTCCCTCTCCCTCTCCCTCTCCCTCTCCCTCTCCTTCAATGCCTCCCTCCCTCCCCCTCCCTCTCTTCCTTTCTCTTTTTCTCTCTTCTTTCTCTCCCTTTTTCCTTCTATCATAGAATAATGCATATGTAAAAGATCATCAGAAAACTAAGTATAACTATTTCAATGTCATTTTTAAAAATTAACTAATTGGTTCATTTATCATCTGAGAACTGTGGAAAGGGAAGAAAATTAAAACAAAAATTAAAACTACAATGAGGCTCAATAAAAACATCAACTGCTGAATACACGCACCCATGCTAGAGCTCCCAGTCTTCTGCCCACAATGCCTGGGGAAGAGCCAGCTCTTCACAGCTTTGCAGATTCCATAAGGAAGGGACTGTCCATATTTTTGGGGAGGCATTTAGAATAGAATAACAGAGTTGGAAGGGACCTTGGAGGTCTTCTAGTCCAACCCCCTGCTTAGGCAGGAAATTTCACTGGGTGGGCGCCACAGCAGAAAAGGCACACTTCCCTGTTATTATGATCTTCAGCTTCTCAGGAACTGAATACAAGGCAATTTTATACAATACACATGCATATTCGAATATGTTCTTGGTATTTAACAGGCAAGTTGATAAAAGCATTTACAACATAATGAGGGGGAACTTGCTCTCTGAAAGTCTGTTACAGGAAAAATCAGTGGAGACTGGAGCTGATTGGGAGAACCATTTTTCTCTGTCTTTCTCTGTTACTGAAGAGAATAATTATGGAACAGCTATTTCTAGGGAGGCTTGTCAGATACCACCCTTATACAATTGTCTTGTCATGGTAAGACTTACTTTTCCCACACATTTAATTTTTAGCTTCCAGTTCAAGTTTCCTAAAATGGTTTTGATGATCAGGGGTTTTTTTTTTTTCTTTTTCTTATGTATCTACATTTGAGGAATATTTTTTTTACAAATTATTACTATACACTTCTCACAGCTTTCTTGGCCTCCAGCAGTTTCTGATACAGAAAATGACTAAGTTATTTTCTTAATATGGAACTGCCCTGATTAAAAAATATGATTTCTACAAAAAAATACTATAGTGACAGATAAATATCAGAATTAAAAAAGGGACAAATATCAATTTCCCATCAGTATCCTGAGAATTCAAGCTAATTACAAATAGGAAAATACCATACAAGAAAAGTTCGTTCAAATCAGGATAACATCAACCTGAAAACAAGAAGCAAGTCAAGCAAGATAGATTTATTTATTTATTTATTAAACAAACATATATAGCCTCCCATCTATTCGAAAGAGCTCATATTTATAAGCTCGTGCAAGCTTATAAATAAAAGAAAGAATGTTTTTGCATTAAAACGTGAAGATGGCTCTGTGTGTAGAACAAAACAGGAACTGTTAGAAATAATTGGAAAATTCTATTCAGAGCTCTACAAAGATCAAGATCACCCAAAAGTAACAA